>RANX01000116.1:0-44973 GCA_009805215.1 Neurospora discreta FGSC 8579
TTTTTTTTTTTTTTTTTTTTTTTTTTTTTTTTTGGAAGGGGGGTGGTGGGGGGTTCACCATCAATCCTCGTGAAGTGTGTTCTTCCTTCCCATTGGAATAATCTGAAGGAAGGTAGCGGGTCGGCATCATGCTTCAAACTTTCTAATACCTACGTCGCCGCTTGCCATTTTGTTTAGAGCAGGAAGTAGGTCGTGCCGTCAAGTTATATCTCCAGATGGATCATTTGGACCCCTTTATGATGTATGTTCTTTGATAACAAAACTTCTTTCTACTACCTGTGGTAAATAAATCAAGATCTACATGTGTCTACATGATACTGTATAAAGCCTTTGTGCAGAAGGTGAGGCGTGATGGGAGACATACACATGTCTGTACAATAAAGCAATCCGTTCACCCACTCACTTTAGCTAGAATTCAAGTATACCGTGACAACGAGTCTCCGATGTAACGGAATCCGAACTCGACTTTGACATGACAATAACGCATATATGGCACATTGTGCTCAGGAAGTGAATCCGACACCCTACATATACATGAAAAATGACCACGTAAACCCAAACATGAACATCAAACAGACCGCCATATTTTCCTGCCATATCCGAGGACGCCACTAACGCCCAATGGTCGCATCACGTCCTTAATGACCCATACCAACATTTTCCCAATCACCAATAACTCCTAGACTGAGGAACATCCATCATGTATACTGTAATAGGAACAGTTGGTCAAGCAACCCAGAACCCATCAAGTGACACAGCCACTCATTGATCGGTGGGCTCTGGCTTCACAAGGTCCATGTCGACACTTGGGGCCCGGGAGCTATCCTCGTCTGATGATGACTCGGCATCTTCATCGTCTTCATCTTCAACGTCCTCGTCATCCTCGCCCTCTGTCGCGGTAGATTCTTCTTCCTCGTCGTTCAAATTTGGATTGTGTTCACTGCAGAAGCTTGTGAGTAGGTTGTGATCTCCCTGTGGCTCCCGCTTGATGTTAGAGATAGGATCGGGTCCAGCAGTAGCTGCTCGAGCGCGCTCATGAGTAATACCAACGGCCTGGACTACTTCAGGAGCAGCGATACCAGCTAGGAGCGGCTCCGGCGGAGCTACAGCTTCAGGAGCAGTAACGGTGGGGGCTCGAGTGGGTTCAACAGCTGGTTGAACTAGTGCGGCGTGATCATTGTTGGCTGCGGGAACCGAAGCTTGGTTGCTGCTCAACTGAGGGGCCGGTTCGACGGGCTCAGCTTTGATGATAGAAGTTGCAGTTGGTGCCGAAGAGGGCGGAGGGGCATCGACCATCGAAGTGTCCACGATCGATGTATCCATCATGGTGGTGTCATCATCATCGGCGGAGCGGTCAGCGTCGTTAGCCGGGGCGTCGGGAGCGATAAAAAGGCCCTCGCTAGCAGCCCTCTCCTGCTTCGGCACCTCCGGTTCTTCGACCTTCTCAGGCTCTTCAGGCTCGCCCTTGACGACGGGCGCGAACAAAGGATCGGTTTTTTGTAAATATGGCACCATCTCTGCTCGCAGTGCTCGCTCTATCCTGGGTAGTCCCTTACGATTCGCAACCTCACTCCCAACCAATGCCGAAAGATAATCTCTTCGCAGTATGTCGTGGAGATCATCAGTCTCATCTTGAAGCCGTTTCTTGATCTCCCTGCACATAAGATCAAGCTGATCCTGTACCACGCGGGTAGCAGCCTGGAAATATCGACATACGGTGAGTCCCAACGTGCGCTTCCATTATGTCCTTCATTCGCCTGAAGCATCCCGGACCTGTGAAAATTTGATTAGCACAAGTTGCCCGGAAGGTGACTTCTCAAACGTCCCAGTTAGCCACGTACCTCTTTCCTCAGCACAGGCCTGATATGTCCTCTCCATCTGGGTCTGTATAGTAGGCGCGAAGCTACGGTTCGCATCACGCTGTTGTCCTTGAATGATGGCATTCAGTGCATCGGGTAGTTCAGAGATCTTCTGATTATGGGCGTTGATTTGTTGAGACAACATGCTGATCCCGTGGAAATTATTTCCACGTTGTTGAGTTCGAATCGTTGCCTCTGTGTGGAAAGTGTGGAGCAACAGCATGGTGGACTTGGCGAAGTTCGTCAGGACGCCGGGGATACGGCGCTGGAAGGTCCGCTCCCAAGTAGTACTTAGTGGCGTATGAATGGGTTCAATGAGCTCTGCATTAAAGTCTCGAAGACCCGAAGCACCACACCACACGCCGTTCCGGCGGCAGGTGGCTCTGTACGTTGACCAAAGTAACCCACCTGCATCTCTGTGTGCGCCCCAACCTGTGGCGGTGGGTAAGGCCCGGTCTGCTGCGACAGGCAAATACTTCTCAAACAGCTCATAGATGTTTTCCGTAAGTGCCTCTTTGACGTTGTTCATGGTCTCCTTTACCACGTCATCAAGTTGCTGCAAGATGTTAGCAACAGACTAGCACCTCGGCCGGGAATGGGCCAGTGACTTACCTGCTCCATTTGATCGATTCGCTTGCGCAAGTGGTTCTCCTCCGCTCGCTTCTCACTGTCGGTCAGGTTTGACCGTGTGCCGTCATTGGTCGCCCACATACTCAATGAGTTGAGAAGCTGGGAAAGGTCAGCAAGGAAGCGTCTGCAGCTAGCAGCCCGACCATTTTCTGTAAGTTTTTGCGCATGGGCCTGAAGCTGAGGAATTTCAGTTTCCTCGAGAGACCGGAACCCAGCGCTGTTGAACTTGTCCCTCACCAGCCTCCCACTCAGCTTCTGAAAAGCACGACTGCTGACACAGAAAACTGGCAGAGTCTCAGCAACTTTGTCATAGTCCCGTAAGTCGACATCTGGGTTGAAGCTCTCCTCGTCCTCTTCGATCGCGGTTTCCTGATCCAACTCTTTGATTCCCATAGCAAAATCCTTCTTGATAGCCGTCCGGGAATACTCGTTTCTTCCTTGGATGCAAATAGCCTTGACCTCCGACTCCAAGTTCTTCTTTTCGGATTCGATCTCCTTGATAGCCGTCCGGGTTTCCTTTTGCTGTTCTTTAAGATCCCTAATACCCGCACGGATCTTCTTTTTTTCTTCTCTCAAGGAAGACGTCTTGTTTTCAATGTCCTCTTTCGTCAAGGGTTTTGTCTCTTCGCCAGCTTTGGGGTCAGAGTTTTCCTTGTCGCTTGAGTCAGACATGTCGGCATCTGAGTCGTCTCCGTCGCTGCCGCTGTCGCTACCGCTGCCGCTGTCGCTGTCAATGGGATCGTGGTTGCGTCGTTTGCGGCTTCCCCTGGATTCGCCACGACGCTTTCGCTTCTTGGTCTGTTGGTCTTCAGACGGATCGTAGACCTGCTCTCCCTTGTCCAGTTTGTCAAGGAGCGCATCCCACTTGTCCATTTCTTCGTCAAGGTGGTCGCGGATCTCGTCACACGCCGCTTCCTGGTCTTTGAGCTCACTGAGCTTCTTCTTGAGCTTCTTGATCTCGTCTTCTTTCCCTCGGATCTGCGATTCGTGTTGAGAGACACGGTCTTCAAGGTTGAGACTCTCCACTGCCTCAGTGACCGAAATGTCATCGGTCTTTGAGCAGATAAAAGTCACAGCCGAATATGCGCCATCGTATTTCAGCTGGCGCTTGAAGGTGTCGCCAAGCAGAGACTTTGCCGTTTTGTCATCCACAGCACGGGTGATGGGTGCCACAATCCAAAGACCGGTACATGCCTTCATGTAGTTTGCAGCAACGGCCGCTCTTGCTGCATTCGAATCCTGGACACCGGGAAGATCGACGAGGCACACTCCCGTGGATAGGACAGAGGCCTTGGTATATATGCGAACAACTTTAATCAGAGGCCAGTACTCAATCGACTTTTCTGTGTTCTTCTCTTTACTGTCGACGTACGACTGCAGTTGGCGGTATAGACCGCCAGCTGTGGTGGCTTGGAGCTTCCTTGTCGTGCCTAACACATTGAGAACTGAGGGCTGGTTCACAAGCTCGATAGGGTTATGCTTGGGCATGGTGTCCTTGACGAGGCGGGGGTAGACAGCTTTGATCTTGGCGTAGGCGATACCGGCCTCGCTATCTTCGTTGGAACTTTCGCGCGAAACTTCACCATTTCCGTCCATGAGATCGCTGTAGAGCTCTTGCAACTCCTTGAGCCACTCGGCCGATGTGATGAACTCGACTTCGGCACGGTAGAGTTCATTGGGGTCTTCAGAGTCGTTGTAAGAAATCTCTGTGGGAGATGCCGTGCAAGCTCTCATGCAATTTGTGGCCAGGAGACGCTCCTCATCAAGCACGGCACTGATAACACTCGACTTTCCGGCTCCTGTGTTGCCTACAACTCCAACAATAGTGCGGGTCGGTTTAGCGCGAGATTGGACGTCACTGATCAACTTGAGCCACTGGGCGGCTGAGGTGTCCTCATTATTTTTGGCGGCTTCAAGGGGACCTTTGAGGTCCTCCAGAGCCTTGACACCGACACGGACAGCCCTCTCGAGGACATGCACTGATCGTTTTTCGCTGTCGTTAACGAGCTCTTGAAGCCACTGGAGGTTGATCCTAGGTTCGTCGTCATGTGCGGGCGCGGGCGGCGCATTGAAGCCCCTGTCATCACGGGGTTCGTGCTTGACCGCAGCCATGGTTTCCTTGTGGCGAAAGTCTGTAGGCCAAGTTAACTTGCGGCTCGGAAATTGAGACAGTATTGCATCCGTAGGATCCTATTGGTTGTCGTGGGCTATTGTTGGGGAGGCGAGGGAAAGCTATGGATCAAGCATGGAATGGGCATACCTTACACACTAAATTGTTTTGGTTTTGTCTGTTTTTCCCAGTGGTGGACTTGACAATGACAGCACACTTCTATGAAGGTTCACTCTGTCAATGTCGCAATTGCACGGAATACCACAACGATGGAGGATACGAAAGAACGGAGGCGCGTAACACGCGACGCGTCATTTGACGGTTCAGGTGAAGTATCAGGTAGGCAACCTGTAGTGTCTAACCCTTGCGAGTAGTTGCCGCGAAGATGGTATGGTGGGGTGGGCAGAATAGACAAATCCTCAACGATCGTGGAAGGACTGTGTGGAATACTCGAGGTTAAATGGGAAAAACAGATAGGTCGAATGTCGTAGATGTCTCAGGAAAGTTAATTGATTGAAGTGAGTGGGCCAGAAGAAAGACAACCGACAGACCGAACCCACAGGAATTGGCCGGGTTTCAGTTCCTTTCGACAGGTGGAATTGCGGGGATGTGCGCTGCTTCGAGTCCAAATCGAGTCGAATCCGAATCCAACGCAGGGGCGGCACCAAAAGAAACCCGAGGGACAAACGCGCCCTTCTGTGCCCTAAACATTCGATAGGCACGCGTGTTAGTGCGGAAACCCCACCTTGACTTCACGTCAACCCGTGATTCAATTAGCGCGGCATCGTTGATCCGGCCAGCACCCTGCTAGCGCTTGCCTACTGACTGGGGAGATGTGGAGTTCTTCCTTTGTCTGTGAGTGTTGTTAGTGGGCCAGTGATATCTCCCCTCCGTACTCACAACGCAGGTACACACTACACTTTGAGGTAGAGATACCTACTTGAAGGTGCATTTCATCCGTCAAGCAGACTAGAATAGGCAGGGCATACATACCTTTACAAGGAAAAATAGTGCAATAGATTATTACAACTCAGAGAGCGCTGGGGGCATATTCAAGTACTTACCAAACTTGATGTTCGTAAGATGCACGACGACCTGCATTATTGTTGTTGCTGATGGGCAACAAACCAAAACCTACTGGTAGTCTACATCTCGTAACTCGTTTGATCGTTCGTGTAAGTGATGCTTGCGCAACCCTAACCCCCAATAGTGCATGGTGAGAACAGCCTGCCGAGTCTCGACAGCCCTCAATTGACCAATGCCGCTCGCGATATCCTCCTCCAGCTTCATCTTGCGCCAGTCGCTCAATCTTTCATAAGAACAAACCGACGGAAGTCATTCAACTTCAAGACGATTTTTCGCTGACAACACAGTCATGTCGCATATGGTAAACCCCCTGGCGACGCCAGAACAGCTCTACCAACGGCGCTCCTTCAGCGCGCTTCCCACAGAGCTGCAAGACGCCATCTTCTTCTCAACCCAATGCCTCACCCAAGCAGCTGGTCTGCTCCTCCAGCTCCCGCAATCTGTCACAGCCCAGGCGAACGTCCTCCTTGCGCGATACTGGCTGGTAGAACCCATGTTATCTCAGGAATTCAGCGTATGCCCTTCCCTTCCTCCCACCTCCTTTCCCTCCCCAGAGTCGCTCCATCATGAACTAACAACCAACCACTAATACATCTTCCCTCCTCCCAGGACATCTCAGCCGCCTCCGTCTACCTAACCGCCAAACTATCTTCACACCCTCGCTCCCCGCGCGACCTCGCCCTCGTATACAACTACCTCCTCTCCTCCTCCTCGACCTTCTTCCGTCCATCCGCGCCCGCATCCGACGCCTCATCATCACCACCGCCACCACCAACCAACATCCCCAACGACTACTACCTCCCCGAACACGTCTACAATTCCTTCCACACGCGCCTTCTCCGCTGCGAATCCCGTATCCTTTACGCGCTCTCCTTCGACACGCACGTGTCCCTCCCCCATCCCTTGGCCATCACATATCTCCAAGCTCTCGACTTCCTCAATACCTCCAAGTCCACGATATCGAAACGGACGCTCGCATACCTTAACACGGCGCTCCTATCGCCGCAGATGCTGTACCTGACCAGCCAGCCGAACGCGCTGGCTGTGGCGGCTATTTACAACGCGGCTAAGGACGTGGGCGCCAAGATGCCCGAGTGCGAGTGGTGGGAGGTGTTCGATGTGGATCGGGAGGAGCTTGGGTTCTTGGTGGTGGGGATGAGGAGCGTGGATGGCTGGGGGAGGAAGATGAGAGAGGATGTGGAGAGGATGAAGGCCGGGACAGAGAGTGGTAACAAAAGAGGAGGTATGATCTTGAGGAGGGATATAGAGGGTGAACTAAGGAGGAGGGGTTTGAGCCTTGGGAGCGGTGATGATGGTGGGAACACTGGTGTTGGATCTGAAGAGCCGGTTGATATGGAGGCGGAAATGGCTAGGAGGATGGACGAAAAGATGGCAGAGATTGAGGGCAGTGCTTCCTGATGTGTTCTGCCAGGACGACGCTGTTTAGAAAGGTGAACTTCAAGACAGCGGGTCGCACTGAAGAAGCGACTGCAGAGAGAAGTTTTATGGATGAAAGACCTCAAATAAGTACCAAAGATACCCCTTGTTTTGAACAAAAAGCAATCAGCAGTTCAAAAGCATTTTGAAGTGTTCAATTGCTCTTGCACTTAGTGCACGTGTCCAACCCTTTCCTAAACTCTTTATCACAATGATCCTCTACTATCACGGCTGCTCACTAACGCTTCGTACACTTCATGAACCTGCCGAGTCGTTGTGATTACATTTTGAACGTTATCAGAAAACCTAGCCTGAAGTAAGCAGTCTGTATCTCACTGGCTATGTTTCGGGTTCTTCCATACGACCACACAATAGATAGCCATGAAGTTCAAGCAGACGAAGAATAACGACCCAGAAAAAAATAAAAGGCAAGACAGCACAACCGACGATGTCCTCATCAATAACAAAAAGCGATGCTCGAACCAGGTTTCGAACCTGGGACCTTTTGCGTGTGAGGCAAACGTGATAACCACTACACTATTCGAGCCACCGATGGTAAATACAACCCTGACGTTGAACAAAAGTATCGTGTATGATGATCCACTTGGTGCCATACAGGCTACATACGGACTAAGAAATTTCACGACAGCATCAACTGACGAACAGGTTCTTTGACTTATTGGTATGCCAAACAACCTGAAGCATGGTAATTATACAACCCTTCCAATCCTCGGATCGGATCTCTTTCACCCACGGCATAGTTCTTCTGCTGAATAGCCACCTTTTTGTACCTTCTTTCCTCAACTCACCACGTTCTCACCTCGAAACCATCCACCCCAACCCTCCCTTTACCATACTCCCCGCATCAAACCCCACACAAGTAGCAGTAGCATAATCGCCATCATGGCTGATACTCAGCAGCGCCACCTGATGATGCTGGTCTGCGTCACCTCCTCCCCCACCCTCTTCTTTAATAGAGGTATCTCCCTTCTTAACCACCCCCCTAATAATAGCAACAGGCGGTCCACTCCCCAACCTCGCTCTACCAGGAGGTGTTGTTGTTGTCGTTGTTGTCCTCCTCCCCACCAGCGTGCTATCATCTGCGTCTGTCATCGTATCAGGCTTGTCCGTTTCGAGATGGTAATCAAACACTCGATCCTCCGGCATGATATCTTTTGTATCAACGGGGGCGGTCGGGCCGGTCGTAGACCCTTCAAATGGTCTCTTGTCTGTTTCGAGGTGGTAATCAAACACCCTATCCTCAGGCATGATATCTTGGGTATCCACGGGGGTGGTTGGGCCACGGGCGGAACCTTCAAAGACGCGGTGATGATGCTTGTTGATAGTGGTGTCGAGCTGTTGGTCGAAGAGTCGGTCCTCGGGCATGATGTTTTTGGGATCTATTTTGGTGGTGGGCTTGGTTGTTGAGCCGGTGAAGGTTTTAGAAGAAGCAGATGATGATGAAGAGGAGGCGGCTAGTTCCCTTTCAATCTGGTCCAGTTCCGCTGCCTTGGCGACGATGATGTCGTGAAAGGTCAAGTGACGATGCGGATGGGCTTTGATGGCTGCTTCTTTTGCTGCGAACCTATAGGCCCAATGGTCAACAATGCTAGCTACCTCGTATCTAGTCTGTCCCAGAGAAAGAGAACGAAAACTCCCCTCAGAGGAGCAAACGACAAGCTAACTTACCTCCCAGCCATAAACGCAGCTACCTCTCCCAAATCAACACCTTGACCCTTCCACTTCTGTTCTAGCCGTTCGTGACCATGACCAAACCCCTCGGTCTCCTTGCCCTGCTGCTGAAGCGCCTCATGCTCCTTTGCAAACTTTAGCACAACACGCAAGTATGACTTGAGTTTGGAGCTAGGCCGCCTCAACTCTTCTTCACACAGGATCCTGCGAACAAAGTGTCGACCACGGCCAGTAGGGCAAGACAGGATGGTTTGGATTCGCGATACTTGGCAGATATCGGTCCCAACATTCATGGGCCATGGAAAGCGAATGAGTCGAGATGCCATGGTAACATACCTTATGGGCAGCGGCGTGCTTAGCGACTCTGCCGTGTCAAGCTGAGAAGAGGAATAGAGGTAGGTAGTGGTGAGCAGGACACTCAGGTGACGGCATTGTGATGGGACAATGTAACGTGCAAAACCTCACAGGGATCTGGTAGGTATGTGAGTTAGGTTCTAGACCACTGAAACAATCACTAAAATTGCCCTACAAGGACGGACAAACACGCTAAAACGAAAAAACCGAAGTTGCGACAACCCTACGTCATGAATCGCTTCAAAGATAAAGTATCGATAAGCTAAGTTGACATGGACATTAAGGTAAAAGAGGCTTGAACGACGATATTTGAACCCTCGTTCTTCTTTTCGAGAACATTCCACATTCTGTTGTTAAATCCTCCATTTCTTTCCCGTTTTTGGTGCTTGTGAGGCACATGATTACCTTTCTGACAAAGTTCTTCCCGTGTTGGATGCAAATCATCTATGCCGCGAACGACCAAAGCCGCAATTCCCGATCAACGAGTAGTAGTAGTTGTTGTTGTTGTTGTTGTGGGTATTTCAACATTGCCATTGAACAACTTTTGAGGGTTTACCCTTCTTCCAGACATGTAGTCCGTGCATGTATGAGCAAGGCAACAACACTTTATGGTAGAAGATGCTTAGTTGTCGCCGAGAAGAGGAGCACGCTCGGCATCGGGCTGAGTCTGGCGTGTGCCCCAGCTGACCTCCTTACCGGTCCAAGCAGGTACGGCGACGACCACAGTGAAGACAAACAGCACTGCCATGATGGTGAAGGCAAAGATCCACTGGAATGCAATGACGCGGTCAAAGAACTGGGCGACTCCCAAGGAAGCACTGAGAACGCTCAGGTTGAAGCCCATGGTGTAGTCCTGAGAGCTGTTAGTAAACAAGCGCCTGTAATAAACGAGCAGTGGCAAGCTTACCTTGTAAATGATAATGAAGAACATTCCGTAGACCAAGATCGACCAGATGAAGACATTGGCGAAGATACGAGCAACAAAGCTATGTTGGGCGGGGACCATGATGGCACCGTTCCAGTACAGAGCAACGAATGTCCAGGCAAGAGGCCCAGAAACAGCGGGCATGTGGATTCCCCTGGGGTACGCATTATGGCGGAAGTACAGCGACGTGAGGTTGATGAAGTTGATGATCAACAAGATCTCGGACCAGATGAAGTGCGAGCGAACAAAGAGCATCACCCAACCAAAGTGAAGCAGGTTGTTGAAGATGTAGTGGCTGCCGACAGAGGCGGCAGCGTTGACCTGGGCGGAATTGTTGGAAAAGAGGTGGCCGATGTAGGCTAGCTGGAGAATGAACAACACAAGCCTGTCCAGGTGTCAGCATCAATATACGGCCGCGGCTCGTGGATTTATGCATGGTAGTACTCACCAGTAGATGGAAGTGATGGTGGCATTCTGCGTGAAGCCCGAAGGATGGGCATAGTTCTGGCCCCAAATCGTTCGACGAATGAGGTGTCCATCGTGGGGCGATTCGAAATCGTAGTAAACGGTCGTGGTCACGGACAGGATCCAAGAAAGCAAAGTCAGGACCTTGTAGGTGGTGATGGATGTCGAACTATGCGTTTCCCGCTTCGCGAAGGGGTTGACTGTTGAAAAGCAAATTAGCGCTGTGTACGACGACAAGACTGATGAGAATCTCTTTATATATATATATATATATCCACTTACGATCGTTGAAGTTCGCCATGTTGAGCAGCAAAGGGAAGATGGACCTATGTGAGCTCAGGAGGCAGACCTATGGTTGATGGTGATGTGTATTTGGAAAATGATTCCGGCAGAGAAGAGGGTATACGAGGAAGAAAGAGGTGACGAAGTAGGCCTGCGGACGGATGTGGGGTGTTATGTAAAGGCCGAGGAAAAACAAAAAACAGGCAGACAAGACCAGATTGGGATGGAAAATGGAAAGAGGGTGTGTGGAGAGTGTTTCGGTTTGCGGGGAAGCAATGGAGGAGGCAATGGACGGATGTATGTAAGTGGACAAGCACGGGAAGTTGAGCTACACGACTGCGGTGCAGGAATTCCCATCCAGCAAGAGTACGTAAGTAACTAATCCATGCAATACCGAACGGGGGGGCGAAAGGCAGGAAGGTCTCGTACGATGATTCCTTTCCTTGCTCTTCCCCTTATTATGTATACACTACTCTTTTCTCTCCCTAATACATAGGTACCTCTACAGAAAGGTTGTGCCCAAAGTAGCTGACTTTTGGCCGCTTCCCCGCGTAGGAATGAAGCCACTTGCGAACGGGGTTTCCCATCTAACAGCCAGGACAGCCATCAAGATGAGCCAAAGAGCAGTTTAACATGAAATAAGAGGTACGTACCTCATTCCTTCCCTACCTAGCCGCGTAAGTGCGTCACTGTCTTGGCCGTTTTGGTTGTTCATCCGACCCGTGCCACCCACAACAGGCTAGAAACAAGCAGCTCTTTCAATGGAAAGCTCGGTTTATCCCAGACAGAGGTAACTATTATCAGGTTCATCGCCCCGGGCGGTTTCACCACATGACCCTGGACTCGGACAAGCTCCTGGAGCTGAAGCCGGTAGCTTCCTGTTAGATTTGCTGATGATTTGCGGACCGTTTCACGTATTCGCAACTGGCAGACCTTTGGATTTGCACAATGCAAATCCCTTTACTGGTGCAATGGTTATCATGACTAGAAAGAGTCAAGTTTACACTACAGAAGAGGATGGAGTGAGTTCTATTCTGGGAGGTCTCGAACTTGAGAACCTTGAGGAATGCACAGAGTGGGAAGAGAGGTGGGGCTGAAGGGCAGAGGAGGTCTTTCCTTGCTTCTGATTGGGCAAATCGGCTGGGCAATGTCGTCATCGTACTTGTCCTGTTCGTCGTCTCCAAGCGGCCGGCCTACTGTGTATCGCGATTTCCATCTGCCTGTTCATCCCACAAAAGGAAGTTGCAACACTACTCGCGACTCATGAAGGGGTGCGCTTACCCTCGGCGTTCGTTCACACGCGAATGTTGAACATCTTTGCTTTGCCTTAAGAAAATGGCCTGAGGCAGTACTGTGTCCAATGGAAAGACGCTACGCTACGCTACGTACGAACCGGAGACCACTGAAATAGGACGGGATACCGCCTCTGTTTTGTTTACTTTCCCATCGATGCCCGCATGCATGGACGATCCCGATGTTCTGATACGAGAGTTATGCTGGGCAACCAAGCGGCTTCATGCTGTGCTCCCAGTTGTCGTCTTGAGCTCAAATACTATTACAAGATCCACTCCAGCCTTAATAAGGGTGTATCTTCGATCGACCTGGGCCATGACCAATCACTGCTCCAGTTGCTATCTTCAAATTTGACATTCCGACTGAGTCCAAATATGGTCAACGTCTCTGCTCGATAAGCTGGTCGTGGATGTTCGAAATGGCGATTAAGAGGTTGAGGGGCTCAATAAGATCGACTGATGGAACAATCATTCTGTCTGTCGATTATGGTAGTCCCCATTGACATGATATTAAGGTGACATGTACATATTTTTGTACATGTGCCATCGTCACATTGATCGATCTCTTAGCTTCGTACCTAATCAGACAACTTCACTCTCATCATGACATGTCACTATCCTGAGAACTACACATCCTTGCTGAATACGAGCACAAGTTCTACAAACAAATAACAAGACAAAGCGCCCTAACGCCTCATACGATGTAAAAATCCCATCTCACCACCGTCAACAACCTTTTCCCCACATTCTCTAGTGATCCATCATCATCCTCTCACCGACCTGTCTCTCTTCAAAACCCAACCCTCCTCAAGTAGCTTAGGCAGCCTCAGAAGCCTCCGCCATAATCGCCTCCCCCTCATCCAACAAATCCGTCACCTTCTTCAAGTTCCCAATCAGACTCTTACCCAGTCCCACCAACAATAACTTCTCCGCGTTCGCCGGCAAGCCCAAGTACGTGGGCGGCTCGCGCTCCGGAAGCTTCTGGATCCAGCTCATAAACTCCTGCAGCGATGTGCCACTGGGGACAACAAGGTCACCTCCGGCCGCCGCGTCCTTCTGTTCATCATCCGAATCATGGCTGGCTTCGACAAGCTTGTGACCGATATCGAAGGCGGACGGCGTCAAAAAGGTGTGGACGAGCTGATTGAGCATCTTGAAGTCGTTCTCGTCGTCGATCTTGCCGCCGTACGTCTCGACAATCAGGTAACGGATCATCTCCCAGGGGATGTTGGAAGGCGCGATGTTGGTGCGGCCGTGGGCGGCAGTGTCGATCCAGGTATCGATGACGTGGGCGGAGCATTCGTACTGTGTGTGGTGTGGTTAGCGCCATTATATCAATTAAAGGTAAGAAGAAGAATATAGTTGAAGATGAACTTACGTCTGCATCATTGAACTCCCAGAAACCCTTCCAGCCCAGGTTCGGAGCATACCGCAACCTTTCCTGGACAACGGCGTGCAAGAACGACAGCAGCAAATACAACCTTGTCCTCTCGACGGGGCTCTTGAGCGACCTGGTTGAGATGCTTGACATGGAATCCTTCATGTTTGCTCTGACACCCGCAGGCTGCTCGTACATGAGCACTCTTGAGGCACGCAGCAAGTTGACAGGGATCTTGGGGCTCGACTCCATCGACAAGAAGAGTCTGAACTCGGGGTTGGGGTTGAGCGTCTCCATCTTCTTCTCCACACCCTGCAGCCAGCCGGGGGCGAGATGGACGTTCTTGATGAGAACCCATGATCCCGTCTGAGCGGCGTTGGCGATGGCCTTGTCGGCACTGCCTTCAGCTTCGGCCGAACCCATGGCGATGTTTGTGCAGCGGACGCGCATGCGCTCGACGAGACCATCGACCTTGTAAGAGGCATCGAAGCCAGGGGACGAGACCAAGGAGATGGGCCGGATGGCCGAGACTTGATCAACGGTTTGCTTGAGGTCCTCGACAATGTCAAACAGGTCTGAGCCGAAGACAAGAGTGACGAAGCGTTCCGCCGCAGGGACGAAACGATCAAGGCGGAAGAGCTTGACAAGCAGCAGCGACATGAGCGCGCGATCGTTTGGCTCAGTTTCGTCGCTCCAGATCGTGGGAACAAAGTCCTCAGCCAACTCCTCGGTGAAGAACTTCTCCCAATCCGCTTCTGGAACTGCGTCGATCTTATCCTTGAGAGTAGGAGTCTTCTTCGCCCGCGCAAATGCTTCGTCACGGGTGTTCTGATCAATCGAGACATCCTTGCCCTCGATACGCTCATCAAGAATGATATCCAACAGGCCCTTGTCCATCTTGTAGGGTGAAGCCTGGGCAAGAAGCATAGCAAGAGTGATGCGGTCCTTCTGCAAGAGACCCAGCGCGGTGCGCTTGAAGGTGGCCACAAAGAGATCTTTGACAATGATATCCCGTCTAACATTGTGGTTTGTTTCGTTTGCCAGATGGGGGTTTCCGCGGAGAACAGAATGGAAGATATCGAGGAAGTACTGTAGCGAGAACCGGTAGAAATGGTTGAGATAGTGTAGTTGTTCGAGTACGGCGAAGACAGCACTGCAAGACCTGGCAATGATGTTGTACTGCAGTGTAATCTGCTCCACTTCGGCCATGACGCCCTCGGTGTTGCTCATCTTGGCTGAAATCTCCGCCGCCTCCGTCTTGAGGGTCTCGAGTGTCTCGATGACATGGTCGTCATCAAGAATGTTGCCACGCGACTCGTTGAGCGCCTGGAGCAGCTTCTTCTCAAGTTGGCGGAGATGGACCTTGAACTCGCCCTGCAGCTTGATGAGGTTGGATCGCCTTTCATCCACGTCAGGTCTCTCGGACTTGAGGACCTCGTTAAGTGATTGCGTCTGCAAACTGCTCTGCGTGACCGTGAAGTTGACAAAGGTCGTCCTACTGCAGATATCGGGTGCAAACGTCGCGGATGGATCTCTGGTAGAGAGGTAAAGCTTGAATGCAGGCGAGAAATCGATTTGCTGCTTGCCAAGTTGGATAAGGACACGGCCACCGGTCTTCTGGTATTCCTTGTTGAGCACGTGGTTGAGCACAGGATCGAGGTGTTCAGCATCCTGGATGAGAATAGGGTTGCCGAAACGAAGGGAACTTTCAAGGACCTTGGTGAACGAATCGTCCAGGAAACTGGTGACGGTAAGCTTGCGATCCTTAGACTCCCTGTTAAGGAACTCGGTAACACGACCCGAAGGATCAATGATGAGCGGGTACCGGTTGAATCTCTTGAGGATAATCGCATTCTCCGTGCACAAATCGTCCACAGGCAGCGTGTTCTCTTGCCAGCTGAGCCTCTCATCCGCAGTCGAGAGGTACTCGGTCATCGGGTTGTGTTGCTTGAACTGGACGCCCGACAAGTGTAGCTGGTGGAGCCAGTCTTCCATCATCGACTTGCGGAAGGTTTGGTCGTACAGACCGCTGTAAGCCAAGAAGGCCGCCGCGACAAGGACGTCGCCGACAAGCGTGCTGATTTGTGTTTCGAAAGACCTGCTGCCCTCCTCCCAACGAGTTCTCTCGCTCGACAAGCTGTCAAGAAGCTTGACACTCCTGTCGACCTTGAACTGCACCCTCGACATCTCCGCCTTGATGGCTTGCGTCTCGCTGATGAGCGCGGCGTACTCGGTCTTGTACCGCGCAATACTGTTTTCAAGGGTGGAAATTGTCTGCTCAACCGCCTTAGCCTCAGCCTTGGTCTGTAAAGCCTGTTCCTCAAGCAACATGACTTCTTCCCTGAGTGGACCAACACGGTCCAGAATCTCGGCATAGTTAACCTGCGCCTCCACCCACTGCACGAGAGGACCGCAGGCCTTGGACGCGCGATTGACCTTCTCGAAAGTAAACTCCGGGTTGGCCAAGAACTCGTTGCGCATCTTGACCCTGAGACTCTTGGTCATCTGCTTCTCATTGTTAAAGTTGACAATGCTGGCAATGAAGTCATCTCTGCGAACAATACCCTGGATTGTCTTCCAGTCATTCGCCTTGTGGCCAATGAGCGTGCAAACGGACTCAAGTGCAAGCTTGACACCAGAGGGAGGAGTAGGCATAGACCTGACTTCCGTGAGATGTTGTCTCTTGATGCTGCTCACGGAAGCCTTGGCCTCCTCGACAGCTGGCTCTGCCCTGGCGAGATCCTCAAGCACCACCTTCTTGCGGGATGCCACCTCGGCTTCCTGCTTCTCCAGCGCGGCCTGAATCTCGAGAGAGATGTTCTTCCTTTGCTCGGCTTCGCGTTGATCAGCCACCATGCGCTGCAGTTTCTCGTTGGCTTCAGCGTCCTTCTGCTCCAGCTGGGCCTTCTTCTCCGAGAGAGTGACCCTGAGGTCACGAACTTTGTCGACTGTGTCGCGCAACTTCTCCAAACCAACGTTGAGATGGCGTTGCTGCTCCTCGAGATCTTCCCGCTTTTCGTTGTATAGCTTGACGTATTGGGCAACAAAATCGAGGAAGTGGCGGGGAGTAAGGAAAGTGATCTTGCCCTGCTGTTTGAGCAGCTTGGCATTGAAGCGCTGCAGCGAGTAATGGATGTAAACCATTGCGTTGACGACCGCCTCTCTATGCGAAGGCGGCAAGTTGAGTCCCCTGTAGGCAACGGGAATGGTATCCGGCGCGGTCCAGTTCGGCCGATCCAGGTCCACAGAATGAGTAAGCTCATGTGCAACTTGGAACAGTGCTTGATCAGACCAGTCTCCAAACCAGTTGAGCACGCAACGGTTGAAGAGCGCAGGCGACGTGGCAGCCTTGGACGACAGGCCATCCTCACCGGGCGGGTTCATGGTGAACACGACGTGAAGATTCTTGACGATCTGGCCCGTGAACCACTTGTACAACTCTTCCTGTGAATCAAGCAGCAAGCCCTGGCGCTGCGCGCCTTCCTTGCAAGCTGTCATGAGCGCAGCGAGATCATCGCCCTCGAACAGACCCGGCACCTCCGCGTTGGCAAGAAGGGTATTCATCCTTTCGAGGAAACCGGAATCCAGCACGTTGGACTCATCCATAATGAAGCAGATCTTCTCTCCCTTGCAACCACACCTCCTCAACACCTCCCTCAAATCCTCATCAAAGTCCTCCGCCGAATACTTTCCATGTACCTTGATCTGGAACACCTTCAAACCGTTCATCCAAGCCACAAATCTTGACAGCGTCGTCTTGCCCGAGCCACTGACACCAATGAGAATCAAATGGCCCTGAGGCTGTCTAAACACACGATCAATGCGCAAGACATGCTCCAAGACATCGTTGAACAGGATGAGGGGCACATCAACCTCTTCCTCGCAGAAAGTCTTGAGTCTAGCCTTGACGAAATCGCGCAACTGCTCGCGATCGACCGGTACGTAATTCTTGGATAGCCAGTTAGAGAAAAGGATGGGTCCGCCAAGCGCCTTTTGTTCATCGATTGTAGGGAAGTACTCCATGGCGATTCTGCGCACCGCATCATCAGTCCACTTGCGCTCTTCCTCATCAACCAGTCTGTCTTGGAACAGACGCAGCGCTTCGTGGGCCCAGATACGGATGAGGCCCTCGACAGACAACGTCTCAAGCGGCCTGATAGCTTCGTACACACCACGCACCCATCTGGTCAGTTCACGAGGACTGTAGACATAATGCGGTTGAATCTTGGGTGTGAACCGTTCTTGTGACTCGAGATAGAAGCGCACCATGGCCTGGGTAAGTGCCTCGGCGTATCCGCGCAGCGAGGGAATGACCTTAAGAACAGCCGCGTTGAAGCTGCCATAGATCTGCATGAGCGACAGCTCACCGGGGTAATCAACCATAATGAGAGGCGCGTGTCTGAGAAATCTTGCGCCCATGGGCGTACGACCAGCATCGGTAGGAGGATTGCAAGCACCGACAAACTGGATTCTGTCAAGAGTGACCCAAGCCTTGTCTGACGTTCTCCAGAAGCCGTTGTGTTCAACCAGCTGGCGGAGGAAGGAGATGGCACGCTGAGTACCGTACTTGTCCGGAGCAGGCAAGTTGATTTCATCACAAAAGATGACAAGCCAGCGTCCAATCTGGGTAGGCGAAAGCATAACACCGTTCAAGGTCTTCTTGTACTCGCAATACTGCTCGAAAGTCTTGATGAGCAGATCCGGTGTAGTAGCACTTGAGAAGTTGAGGCCGACAACCTCCATGTTGGGCAACTTCCTCAAAGCGCTGAACAGCGTCATCGTCTTACCGGAACCCGGAGGACCGCAGAGAAGCAGCGGCTTATGCTCAGCCAGCCATGAGTACAACACATCCTCGTGACGGATGGTGTCGAGCGTGGGGATAACGACATCAGTCTGAGTTACTGAGTGGGTGTTAACCTCTATAGTAGGAACATGCTGCTGCCAAGTCTGCCATTCGCCCTGAGGCATCGTGACGGTAAAGTCAATCAACGAGCTCGTGCCATCCAACGGCGGTGATCCGAAGCTCGCCAATCCTGCGACCTTGTCACCAAAGGCCTTGCGATCCTTGAGAGGGCAGTCACCAGTAAGTGCCCAAACCAAAGCAAGGAGCACTTTCTTGGAGATATAGCCCTCAGTCTGCTCTGGATCCATGGGGAAATCTACATGAGCGGAATTGTACTCGATGATATCTCTGACAGCCTTGTTCAAGAGCGAGAACATGGTACTGAGCACTCTCGCGACTGTGAACTCCATGATGTGTTCGTAGTTTGCAGCCTCCTTGAGAACCTCAGTTATCAGGTTGTCTCTCGTCAGGAATTCTTGGAGCAGATCAGCGGCTTGGCTTTGGACAGCCAGTGCCTTAGCAGAGGTCTGGCCTGTAGCGACCGCATCCTCGTCGAGGTCTTCAAAGGCGACAGTCCGCAATGTCTCAATGTAGTTGGAAACCATCATATCAGGTGTGACGGTGTCCTCGCTGAACCAAACCATACCGCATCGACTGACAGTAGCGAGGGTGGCATATTTGAGATTCTCGACCTCGAACATGATCCGAACGTTGGGTGGGAGGTTGAGACGCTCACCGTTGGGCAAAGTGAGAAGCTTGTTGTCGTCGAGAACACTGTTCAAGTTTTCAACCCATTCGGGGTCGACGTCACCGTCAAAGACGATCCAGTGGCGCTTGGCGTCCTCTCCACGGAGGTTATCAACGATCTTGCGGAGAATACTGGTGAACAGGCCATCACTCCACTCTCTGGTGGTAGAATCCAGGTTGCCATAGAGAGCTTCCTTGGACATGACCTTGCTGTCAATGACATGAGAGACGCCCTCGACGTTTTCCGTTTGCTGTAGGGCGTCGAGCAACAACCGCCACGCAGCCGACTTGCCGGAGCCGGAGTTGCCCACCATCATGACACCATGGTGAATCTTCTGGATCTGATAAAGCTGCAGGACCTTGGTCATCCAGATGTCGTTGACCACCAGCTGCCGTTCTGCCGCCAAACGCCTGATGGCCTCTTGTAGCTTCTCGAGGCTGGCAGGGACGTACTTGACACCGGGGAAGCAAACGCTTTCAATCTCCATCATGATCTCCACATCGGACTTGATCAACTTTGGCGCGATCGTTTCCCTGATACTTTGCACGATAATCTCAGGCTCGACCACATCTTCGGGGCCAAGCGACTCGGCATCGCCGGTCTCCAGCAGTCTAGCGCGCTTCAGGCCACCGGAACTAACCAGCACGCTCTTCAGGGCTCTGAGACCGAAGTCGTAATGCGCCTGTTTGGACAGCTTTTGAGAGCACTGGTCGAAGAACGGCACAGTATGCTTACTCAACTGTTTTGCCTGATTGAAGCCCTGGGAGTACAGCATGACTTCAGCAATAAGCTCCTTGTCGGGCTTCGACATGGCCACGCTCCTGAACAGCTTCTTCAGGTTATCGGGCAGGTTGGAACGGCCAGCATAACCAGGGTTCATGGTAATGAAAATACCAGCGTTGGCGTTGACATGGATTTGCCTGCCGTCAAGCTCGATCTGCGCTTTTTCATCTTCGGCGCCCATCTTTAGGCCGAGCTGGATATCCTGGATCTGCTGCGAGACAGCCGAGAGAATCTTCTCCTCAAGACGGTTGAACTCATCGAAGCAGCCCCAAGCACCGACCTGACAGATACCGAGGAAGATACGGCCCATGGCCTGGTTGTCAAAGGTGTCGTCGCAGCAGAAGACCAGGGTGAAGCGACCGAGCTGCAGACCGAGCGCCTTGACGGACTCCGTCTTACCTGTTCCAGCAGGACCATATGGCGAACCACCCAACCGCTGGCACAGAGCCTGGGTGAGAGTAAGGAAGCACCTGTCTGTAAGCGGCGTGCGAACAAGTCTGTCAGGAACACCGAGATATTCAAAGCCATAGTTAAGCTTGGCATTGGCCATCTTGATGTGCAGACGCTGGAGGAAGTCCCCTTCCGGATTGTAAACATAGCGCATCTGCAGAAGCCACATGTAGTGTGTGTTGGAGTTGGCGTTAAGCTTCTTGAGTTTCTCAATCACATCACGCTGGTGGACGCATTCGGTAATAAGCTGCTCGCACTTCTTCCGAAGTAGGACTTCAAGATCGCCGAGAACAGTATCAGCAAGCATTCGAAGGACCTGAACTTCGCGGTCAAACAGCAACTGGAGATCCTTTCCGCCATCGGCGAGTGCCTGGTCCACCGTGGTGGTCCAAACCACCTGTGTAGCGAGCACAACGATCTGACTGGGGTAGGTGTTCATGAACTTGATCAGTGCGTCGCGATCAACATTTTCGCTCGAGAAAATGGGTGTAAACTCATCCACCGCCTCAGCGAGCAGTTCAGCAAGCGTAGCCTTCATACCGTTCTCCAGCAGCGCGAGCCAGTCGTTGATCCTGGGCGTCTTCACGAGATTGATCTCCTTCTTGAGTCGGACTGTCTCGCCTTCTTTGCTGGTGAAGCCGGAAATGATTCCCTCATCATCCATGACAAGACCATTGAGGCCAGCGAACATCTTCTTGAAATGCTTGGCAATGCGCATGGTGTCGTTGCTGTTACCAATCATCTCCAGCAAATCTTCGTCACCAACAAAGTAGAATCTTGGGAATGATACACGCTCCTTCTCGAGGTACTCACCGAGCGCCTTTTGGATCTTATTGAGCAGCTCGGCAAGGCGCTCGAGAGACTTCTGGACATTGGGAATGTTCAGCACATCCAAGACATTTGGCTGCTTGTAAACCTTCTTCATGACCGCCAAGAATTCGCTGTTAATGTTTTGGAAGCGAGAAGATTCGATGGGCAGCAGATGCTTGATATCCGCGTTGCCGTGGAATACGCCTTCCAAATAAACCCACTGGCGTTGGACGTCTATCCAGATATCGAACAAGACGTGCACGCGGTTGAGCTTCTCTTCCCAAGAGGACGCCTCCTCCTCGAACTCCTTGTAATAAGGTGAGTGCTTCATGGCCTGGAGCGAGTTCAGGTTTTCACTGCACTTAGCGAAAAGGTCGTCCCAGCCACGGATCAGGCGGCACTTTTGCTGGTATTGTACAAGCTCAAGACCGTAGTTCGTCCATGTCTCGCGGACCTGCTTGAGGAACTCCTCGAGAGCCATTTCACCTTGAGCCTGGATAATAATATCCTTAACAATCACCTCAGTAGCGACGAGGTTCAAGTCCCAAACGTCTCCGAGGGTCATGGAGACGGGAGAGTAGCGTTTACCTGGCTTGATTTGCTTGTAGATCTTGGTCCAATGCCTATCACGCACAGCCTCCGACTTGAGCTCGCTCAAAATAGAGTTAACCTTCATCAGCTGCCTCAGCACGTTTTGAATATGCTCGAACGCAGCATATTGTCTCATCCTGCTCGGCATCTCCTTGGTCATTTTGATAAGATTATCGATCGACGCACGGATCTTTCTCGGCTGAACACTGTTCCAAAGCGTCTCACGAAGCTCATTGAGGTTCTTCCAGATGGTAGACAGTGATGCCCAAACGGACTTGAAGTCTTGAACCTCTTCGAGGATAACACCAAGCGAAGTGTCAGGGGTTGGCGCCAAATCGAGCGCCTCCTTGGCCTTGGCAACCATGGCCGACTCCTCCTGCAACTTGGTGATGCGCTGCTCAAAATGCGTGAGGGTGGCAGAGGCGACGTCCGGAGCAATGGTGCCAGACACGGGCTTCTCTTCGTTCCACTGGTGTGCGATCTCGGTAATCTTATCGTTGACCACCTTGTCCTCGGCAGTAATCTTGGCGCGAAGGGCATCCGACTGGTCGGTAACAATCTTGCTCTTGCGGGCAAGCAGTTCATTGAGCATGTCCCACATGCCATCCACCTGCTCGGCATGCAACCAGTCGTTCTGGAAATGGTATCGCTGGCGGACAAGAGTGGATTCACCCTGCCTAAAGGTTTCGATCTCGGGAGCCCACAGCTTAACCTGTCTAGTGCAGCTCTGGACAATCGTGATGAACCGGACAGCCTCGGCCGTAGAGTTGGCCGTCATTGCCTGGCCCTCGAGGTCCTTGCGAGCCTTCTCGAGTTCGGCATAGACTTCACGCATGCGGTTTCCGAGGCGGCTGGCAAACTTGATAAGAATGTCCTGCTGCCACTGATCGTACTTGGCATTGACCTTGGTCTGGACCTGGTCATAGTCAATGGTGATGTGGCCAAATGAGCGACTAACCTCAGTGGTGTCGAAGGTTTGCCTGGTCTTGCGAATCTCCTGAAGAAGCTGGAGCCATCTTGAAAGCTGGTCACCAAGAACATCATAGACATGCTCGGATTGGAGATCCCAGAGCGACTGGAACTGCAACCACTTGTCGACATAAGTGCCAATCTCGCGAATCTTCTTCTCCACTGCAGTCTGCACCCTGAGAAGCTCCTCCGTGCAATCACCGGGAAGATCATTGAAGCGCGGCTCGTCAACCACTTCAGTGCTAAGGCTCATGGTGTACCTGGTCGCCTTGATCTTCTTCAGGTTGCAGATAACCCCAATCCAGTCCTGCAACTGGGCAAACCAGCTGGCTCTTGCGTATTCGAGAGGCGGGTCGAGATAAATGACTTGATTCCGCATGGTAATCTCGTGCACCAGGCTCTTGATGACCGGCCCAATCGACTTCACCGCATCAGGAGAGGCGCTTTCCAGAAGTCTCTTGCGCTCGCTCGGACGCTCAACATTCTCGTCTTCAAATGCCTGTATCCAGGCCTGAATTGCGACCTGCAAGCGAGTATACAGAACATCCTTGATTTGCCTGTTCATGCGCTCTACCCAGTAGCCAAGGTTGACGTACTGCTCCAAGTTCAGCTGGTCAACCGCATGCTGGATGGTTTCGAGGCGGGATTGGAAGGCTGATGCCTCATAAGGACATGTCTTGAGCTCGTTGAGTGCCTTTTGTACCGTAACATAGATATTGGCAAGGAGGAGAGTCTTAGACTGCAGCAACGAAACTGAAGCAGCGAACTCGCGGATGAACATTACATGCTTCGTCTCGCTAACCTTGGAGCCTGTCTGGCCCAGTGGGATGTTAGGATTGAAAGTTGGCTTGAAGTGCACCTCGTAGGTATTGACGAATGTCTCCCACCGCAGCGGTATGCCCTTGGAGATCAGCGTATACACATCGTTGCGGTGGCCGCTCAGCAGCACAGCAACCTCGGACATGTCAGAAATCTGGCGGTTTGTCTGGGCAAAGGTCCTGACACTTTCCATCAAGCTGACAGCAAAGGGATATACGCGCTTTGCCTCTTTGGCCACGTTGTTGACCGAATGGGGAACAGGGTAGTTTAGCCAAAGCAGGTTTCGGGTTTCCTTGAACAAGGCGATGACCTGCGCGTCGAAGTTCACGGCCAACTCGAGGATGTTTCCAGCAGAGCGGATCCTATTAATGGTAAACAGCAACCCGGAGATGGATATCTGCTTCCTTTGGACGTCATGAAGCCAGGCCTCAAAGATGGGCCTGGTATCCAGCTTCTTTCTGAACAAGTCACTCTCATTCTGGAGCTTTTGGCCCTCGGTATGAAGAGCCCAGTCTGAGCCAAGGACTTGCTCTACCTTCTTCATATACTGATCAAGTTGCCGCTCAATCTGTCTGGCCCATATGATAGCACCTGACACCGGCGGCAGATCGTGAAGTTGAGCCATGGCATGGGCCTCCGAGTGGCCATATTGCTGCTTGAAACGTTCGTGCAGGGAGCTAATGGCCTGCTTCACGTTGTCGATGAGCTGTGTTTGGTACTCTGCGATAGCACCACGAATCTTGGGGCGCACGAACAAAGCGTTAAACTTGGAGAAGACGCGAAACATTTCGTTGGCGTTCTTGGCCGTGGCCAGACGATCACGAAGGCGGGCAATGATGGAGTTCTCCACACGAGCAGTGCGCTCATTGTAGATATTCTCTGCGCGTACCCATTTCTCGGTGCCTTCACGGGTGCAATCAAGCAAATCAACATCCTTCAAAGCCTCCCAAGCTTGCTTGACCTCATCAACGGCGTCCACATCGCCGATTTCTTCGACTACAGCGACGCCATTAGCGCCAGACGCCGTGACAATGCCATTAACAGTTGCCTTGGGACCCAGCACGTTGATAATCGTCTTTTGGAGCTGCTCGTGGTTATCACGGAAGTTGTGGACATAGTCCAAGCGAGACTGCAGCTCAGCGTGACGTGGGTTAATCTTGATAGGAATGAACTTCTCGTTACGCCGGCGAGTTACTTCACGAGCAACATTGGTGAATTCTTTGATGCTTTCGTCCCAAGAGCGGAAGATGCTGCCTGCCTGCTTCATGACCCCTTTGAACTCTTCATAGTCAAGTTTGACCAGCTCTGTTCCAGGAAGTAGTCGGTGTAGCACCTCATCCAAATCGCCAGAAATGGCTTCGACCAAGGGGAGTGCGCGGCGGATGGGATACGGGCATATCCTCAGCTTCTTGTTGAGGTGACCAAAGATCTGCGCAATAGATTCCTGAACCTTTGTAAGGGTAGTGGCAGACAACAACTCATCGAGCGGGAAATCTCTCATAAGCTGGTTGTATTTTTGAACCTTTTCCATGGCCTCCTTCAAACCCGTGTCAGCCGTGAAACTAACAGTGGCCTGGAAACGCTTGGCATGCTTGAGGATATCAAGCGTGAGCATAACTCCCTCACTCCGCAGTTGGTTCTCGATTCCCTCGAGTGCTGCCTCCATGGACAACCAGAAGTTGATTTCTTGGTTGGCCGTGCCGGTTGTCGGGTCCCTCGTCATCTTGGTAATCACCTGAATGGACTTGATCCAGTTGTTGACGGTGGCCTGCAGGTTGTTGAGGAACGTGCTGTCTGCTAGCACGGTAGCTGGAAGAAGGTCGATGGAGGGCTTGACATTCTTGGCCGCCGCTTCCTCAAGCGTACTCTGTACAAGAGGGTGAAAGGGCAGAGACACCTCAGGGATCTCAACATTTTGCTGGAGGTGAGACAGACTCAGCTCTAGCTCAGTCCAGCGCTTCTTGGTCACAGGAATTCCAGTCTTGGCATCGACATCGGGACGGCCCCTGGCACCATTGAGCAGCTGCTGACTTTTGGTGCTCGCATCGAAATATGGAGCAAGACCGTTGTGCAGATACAGTTGGAGAATCTCGTAGGGGGAACTGGTAGGTCCCTGCTCGCCGCCGCTCGTTGAGAGGTATGCAGGGCCCGGCAGGTTGAGCATCTGGATCTGGGAGGTGAGCGGGACGATAGGGTCGAGAGGCTGAGGGCGTTTCAGCAAGACGAGGAAGGCAACGGTCGTTGGGGACGAGGTCAGATCGCTCGAAATGGTATACACATGGGTAGGCTCGGCTGTCACAGGGGAGCATGTTAGCTACATTTCTCCATACGTGCGAAGCGAAAGAAGCAAACGTACGCTCTTCAGCCTCGGCTCCATTCTCTCCATCAAGTGTAGTGGTGGGAGCAAGATCTTTCTGTATGTACAGGGCAACCTGGGTATCCAGGGCAAAGCGGGAGCAACGCTGGACAGTGTCCGAATAGCGAACCTTTGACAGGAGACTGCCGGGGGCTTCGAGCTCGTCTCGCTTTGCGCCGAGGGTTGCTTCAAGCAGGAGGACGAGATGGTCGACAACCTTGACGGGGTCGACAGCAGCAAACGGCGTGGTCGCAACGCCATTGGCGTCCGGGCTCGGCTGGGGAGGGGGCGAAGGCACCGAATCCATCATGATAGCGATGGACTACCGAGAGTGGGTGCGTTCGAAAGTGAGACGATAGGTACCGTGCGGTATGGCAAGATGTAGGTTCGGGACTGGACGCGGCGGTCTAATCGATCATTTCATTGGGGTTGGTCTCTACAGCGCACGGCACAGGTGGGTGGTGGTAGGGCTCGTCGTCGGGGACGTGACTGTTGAGATAAAGTCGTCGCTGCCCGTTTGTGGCTCTGACACGAAGCTTGGGAAGGTATCCGACACTACTACTCGAGCTAGTGGCGCACGCACAGCGGGCAAGCAAGAGCAATCGAAGAGAAGGACGCGAGCGGGCTCTACTGGTTCTCGAGGGCGCAGTCGCAAACAAGACGAAGAAAAAAAATAAAAAAAAGAGCTGGACCTAAAACCAAATGATGAAGTGGTGTACTCGTTAAACGAAGAGAAGACGATCGTGGGGTATCTTTCTTTCTAAAGTGGTGGTGCTCTGCTCTAAAATGGGGATGTGCTGCTCTATCGGACGGGGATGTGCGGCGGGCGGGCGGTGTGCGCAAAAGTTCAGCTGTTTGTCCAGACGAAGGAGTGTCGTTGAGCAAGTTGGAAAAGTCAAAGAGTTGTTGTTTACTCTTGCAGCAACAACCACAGACTAAGGATACCTCTAGCTTCCCCCTTGTCCGTTGTTGTGTTGTGCTGATGTTGGCCCTGTAGACTTCTTTTTTGTGGTTGATGTATTTCGATCGGATGCTTGCCCGTTGCCAGTGAATCTTTTGCGACTACCTACCGAACTGTGGTGCTGTCCGCTCGGCAGGTGTAGGTAGTCCATGAGGGGGTGGGTGGGTGGTGGTGGGCGCCCGCGTTCCGGCCCCTGCCCCAGAGCGACGGGGCGACTCGCGACGGGACCTTATGGCCCAATCCCAGCCCTGTCGCAGTGTCGCGAAAGGCGGCGAATCCATGTGTTTGAACCCCTGATTTGGGAGATGTGCGGCTTTTCATTGGTCAGTCATATAAAACATCAGGCTCCAACCGTTCAACGGTCAAGGGTGTAGATCTAGAAGACACACCTAAACATGGCGGGGTGTTCTACATTCATCAGCCCTCTAAACACTCCAGGCCATTCGTGTCTAGCGTCCGAAGTTTGGACGCACCGGAACTTCGAGTGCTTCTCTCATCACTCGGAGACATGCTGTATCACGTAAGCCATATGTGCAGGACTGTTCCAGCGTGTAGGCACAAAATCATCTAGATAGAAATCGGAAGCCCTCCACGCAAAGGGGTGAAATTAACAGACCTGTCTGGCAATGACCCTCGTCCCAAAAACACCATCCACAGAGGTGCTCAACCAGCATGAGAAAAAAAGGAAACAGAAAAAGAAAAGAAAAACTACATGTGAATGATGGGGGATTGTCTGGACAATGACAACACACTAGCGTCATATTCGAGCAATCGTCCAACAATGAGGTCTATAATCCAACGCATCCTGCACCCTGACATTTCCTGATTCAGCCCGTCAATGTTCCCAGTGTCCCTATAAACCACCCATCAGCGCTTCCTTCTGATGGTACCCAAACCGAAAACGTGCTTCGAACATAACATAACCAATATAGCCGACCTTAACGCCGATGCTTCAAACCATAAACCGAGCCCTGAATACACCGAGAGCCTTAACCTATAAGCAAATTCCTCCCGTAATAACAGAAACACTTTTTCAGTCCAATCATAACTCTTGCAGTACTGTCGTCTCTCTATTTTCCTCTTTCCGTCGTCTCTCTCTGTCATCTCTTCTCCATACTCAAGAACTTCCGCTCGTTGCCCCAGCACTCGACGAGCCGGTATCGTTCAGCCTGACAATAACCCGTTGGTTGCAGATGTCAATGAACTGTTCGAACTTTTCAATAATCTTGTTCTTTTCGTTGAGTGTCGCCTTCAGTTCGTCGATTTCTTTTTTACTTTCTGCCTTGACCTTCTCGAGCTCCTCTCTTGCCTTGGCGATCTCACGGCGCAGATCCGCACGGATGCGCTCCTCGGCTGACGGTTGTGGCTTGCTATAAATCGCGGGCCGGTTCTCGGCCAAGCCACTTGCCACTTTCTGTGGGTTACGGTTGATGGCTGCACGAGCGTTATAAATGTCGCGTGGGAGAAGGGGAACATGGGGGTGATCTTGCTGAAGGATCTCAAGCGTCTCGGTAACACCGACGCCTACAAAATCGTCAGCTAACGAGAACGTGATCGGAAGATGCGAACGAGAGCTGACGTACCATTTTCCTTCAGCTGCTTAACTGCAGCAACCATCTTGCTGTCCAGCTTCCGCGCAGCGGGGTGTAGCAGAGGACTTTCGCTCGGGCCGTGGTTGTGCTGAAGGTGGATGGCATCGGGGCGGTATCTGATAGTCCACTGCGTGCGTTGCTCGATGGCGAAGAAGCCGAATGGGCAGTCGCACTTGCGGGACGTCGTCTTACGCTTCCGCATCTCGGGACTCACCCGCTTAGGCGGCTTCCCGGCACGGTCACACACAAACAAGACCTTCTTGAGACCCGGGACCGTCTTTTTCGAGCGGCCAATAACCACGGCATAGCCTACCGAAGTACAGTATTCCAATACATGCTTATGAATGGCGTCCAGAGTTTCAAAACTTCCACCCTCCGGAGGTGCTGACATCATCAAACCACGTGGTTGTCGTGGAACAAATGGCGTTCCGTCATTCATCCTCGAGCTGCTCGCATCATCATCTCCGGACTCGCCCGGGTGTCCACCAATCTCCATGTCGTCATCATGGCTGTTATCCTGAGCAGCATCCGCGGGCTCCGGGTGAGGAGGGGTTGGTTGCTGTTGTACATGCTGCACTTGTTGCACCTTTTGTACCTGCTGCGCCTGTGAAATCTGCGGCTGAACTGGGGGCAACGTTGTCTGCGGTGGGGGGTGTGGTGTTGACTGTTGGGACAAGATGGAGTTGTCGTTCTGAACGGACTGGTTGAGCGACTGCTGGTTAAGCGACTGTTGAGCGAGAGATTGCTGGGCAAGAGTCTGTTGTGTAAGGGCCTGGCTCAACGGCGCTTGGCTCATGGGCGATGGCGCCAGAGACTGCTGACCGAGGGATTGCTGACCGAGCGACTGGCTCATGGGCTGCTGGCTTAGCTGCTGGGCAGTCAAGGGCTGTTGGGGTATGGGCTGCTGGTTCAACGATTGTTGAAGATAGCTCGGCAAGGTGTTGGGTTGTTGCTGCATTTGTCGAGGAGCGGGAGCTCGTTGGCGCGGCATTGCTGGCGGCATCTGTGTCTGGGGTTGTCGTGCGGCATTTTGAACGGTCGATACGCTGGGAATCGGGGGAGTCGAGGTCGTGTAAAGGTGGTGCGAGTACTGGCTTTGCGGTGCCTGCTGAGCATGTTGCGTGTGTTGAGACGCGTAGGCCTGGGACTGGTATGGCGACGCGTGTTGTTGCGATAGCGATGGCGACGGTTTGTTGGAGGATGCAGTGTTGACGTTGTGCGGTTGGAACTGTCGACGGAGCTGGCCGTTGACGGTGCCAAAGCCCAGACCGGGATGCCCGCTCCCGGAGGACATGGTCAAAGAATGGACGACGGAGTGCTTTTGAAAATGACGTTGTCCCTTCTTTTCCGGAACTGGATGGGAAGTTGAGCTGAGGCTGGCCTTTCGGGAACGGGCCGGGCTATTGGAACCAGGACGGAGCCGGGGGCGGGCATGTAGCGAACGGATGGGTGTGTGACTGAGGAAAGTTGGTGTAGCAGCCAAAGGTGTGTGGAATTGTATGGAGGTAGGGATGTGCGGATGGGCGACGGAAAGGTGGTGTCAATTAAGGAAAAGCCGGGGAAGAGGGGAGGGTGGAAGGATGGGGCAACTTTGAAACGCAGTGCCCTGAGCCCGCCCGCCTTGGTCTGTGCGTGCCCAGCGGATTCTAGTAGAGGTAGTTCTCGGTACAGCATTTGCCCGGTATTGGGAAAAAAAGGTACCTACTTACGTATTGTATTGCTCTTGTCTTACTCATCCTAGAACCTAGGCATCTTGTGTATATTATGGCCGGTGATACCTCCTATCTGTATCCCGGATCAAAAGTTTTGGCGGGTTGAGAATGGATCTTTGGATTGCAGTACATACACTCCAACCCTGGTTTGATCGTTAGCGTTGTACACTTCGATAGTGTACACTAGACACTTTTTCTAAGTTTCAGCTGGTTCGGTGGACTTTGGCGATGCAACTAAGGGAAGTCCTGGAAAAGCGCAGGAACTAATTCCCCTTTTGGGGATTGTCGCTGGAAGGCTGAGAAGGTTCAGGCTATTGTATGCTGATGCTCTCTCTACCCCAGTTTCTTATGTTGATTGGACTGTGTATAAATTCGGGTTCTCATGCCGGGCTGGATTCGAATTCCATGCTTCACAGCAGACTACGGGTGAGCTTCCAAACACTGAATGGAAATGCATTTCATTTACGTATATACTCTTCCGTATACCAGCCAGAGCAGTCCTTCATCTTGACTGACGGGAGCTTGCCTCTTTTCCGAGCCGTCTCAAAAGAGCTGGAAAGTCAGGAAGGGGTTACATATTGGGGAGTTAGGGACCATCAGCCCAACGGTTACGGACAATGCAATGATCATCCCGCCGTACCCACTCCCGTGTCTTGACGTCTCCACTCCCTGGCGTTGATACGTTAACTTCCATCCACATGTTACACGCCCCTCCCCTCTTCTCTCCAACAGTTTGAAGCAACAAAAAGTATCCTCTCCCCAAACGACCGCGAGCTCCTCTTCGCTTGAAAGTTATTGACTACAGAGTATAGGAAATGGGTGCAATCTTCCTTTGCATCGTAGACATTGTGATATTGAAATGTCAGCATCCCTCGGCTGCACGATTGACGTTGGTCCATTGTCGTCAGGTACCATGTCGTGCGTGTTCAAAGTGCACTCGAAACAAGTTTGGAGATCATGCCTGGACCAACGAATGTTTCTCACTGTCAAAAGCAAGCCACAATGTTACCGCGTCTCTCATTCGCTCGGGTCTGGGTACCGCAGACCACGTAGAGAGGTAGAGGAGAAAGTTACGCGCGTTGGCAGGATCTAGAGCGGGAGGTCCCGAGTTGGCTTTCTCAACCTGCATCAAAAACGTTCATTTGTCACTGCATGGTCATTCAAGAATCAACGAGGCCGAACCGATAAGAAAGAAGAATGGAGACCAGACAGTTCGGCAGACGAATGACTCTTTTTACTGTCGACACAGAGGTGAACACGAAGCATACCTACCTAGGGCTACGGCTTCCGGCCTTGGCACGGGCTTGTTGGCTTATACGAAGTAACCAACACTCATGCTGCCACACCAAACAACCGCAATTGTCAACCTACTGCTTCGACCGCAAGCTCTGGCGAAATTCGGTAATGGCCACGGCCTTGTCCCTCAACTCCGACTTAACATCCCCTGCCGTTCCGGGATGAGAAACCCTTTCCAGCGTCCAGAGTTCAGTAACTCCCAAACTCTCCAAGTAATCCAGGCCCCTTGTGTAGTTCGTAGCAACCTGTGCAATCCCATGGCTATCATCTGAAAACGTAAACTTGCCTCCCATCTTGATCCATTCCTGTAAACCCACCCAGTTGTTGGTTAGCACTCACCACCCTTCAAAGATAAAAAAAAAGAGGAAAAGAAGAAGGAGGAAAAGAGCAAGCTCACCTCAGCAACCTCTCTCCCCGGATACGGCTCCTCCAGCCCCTTCCTCAAAGCACTAGTATTAACCTCCAACCAAGCACCCAACCCCCTACACACCTCCAAATTCCTCTTCATCCTCTCCCAAACCCCATCCCTCCACCCCTTCACCCTCCTATCCGGCTCCTCCGACAACAACCTGATCAAATCAAAGTGTCCCACCACCTTCGGTCTCGTCGCGTTCAGCATCTCAAACTGCTCATCGTAGTACCTCTCCCACAGCTTCTCCTCTGAACCCCCACACGATTCCTGCGCCTGCAGAAACATGGCCTTGTCAAAATCAATCGGAATCCCGGCCGTATGGTGAATAGACCCGATGAAGTAGTCGACGCAGGGGGCAGAGGATAAAAGGGAGGTGATCAGGGGACCATACTCAGCCCCGCGAATCCATTCGCCTTCGAAGCCGATGAGGATGTGGATCTGCGAGGCATATTTGACTTGGAGACGCTGGGCTTCGGCAAGGTAAGAAGCGTGGCGGGGGACAAGCTGAGCGAGGGTCGTTTGCCCTTGGTCTGGGTCGAGCTGGAGTTTCGTGAGGTGGCTTCGTTAGTTATATTTTGAGTCGAGTCGGAGTTGGGGGGTGCGCGTGTGCGTGTGCGGCTGTACCTCTTCAGGGTAGAGGTCCGAGAGCTGAGTACGGGGCATATGCTCTGTGAGACCGATGGTTCTGTAGCCGACGCTGATGGCGTGTCTGATCACTTCCTCGAGCTGGTCTTTGGCGTGTCCGGGACAGAACTGCCCGGAGTGGGAGTGCATTGTGAACGCCATGGTTGAGACTCAGATGTGAGGTGAGGTGTGAAGTGGGCGGGATTAACTCAGTTTGGAACTCTTTTGGAAGGATTATTTTCTGGTTGGTGATTTCCAAACAAACGTTTCGTGAATCAATTGCGCGACGGAGAAGCACAAGGGAAAAAAAGTTTTAGGGTGAGTTGAAGCTCCTCAACACAGAATTGAGGAATTTCCGCTAATGCATCCATCAAACCGTGACTCAACGGGACACACAAATTGCAACAGACATCGTGCTTACACCACGCACATGGTTTGGCAATAAGAGGAAACCGAAAGGCACGCTCTCAGAATTTCCCGTAAATTAAAGAAATAAATAACAACCGCATAAATAAAAAAACACGGTCAAACTAATCCTCTCAGACATGAGAGGAAAAAGGGGCAAAAAATTGGACGATCCGGATGGGACTCGAACCCACAACCTCAGTCTTATCCTCCCAGAATAGGAGGACCACACGATACCATTTCGCCACCGGACCACCGCTGATTGTTATAAGAAATAATTGGCCATTTGACTTATAGGGGTACAGAAGGTTATCAACAATAGCTTTGCCATTTGCACTCGTACAAAACAAACACAACTACCACTAGTCAACACTGACTATAGGTTGGATTACAAAGGGTTGGTACAGGTTAGGCCAAATTTCTTGATGAAATTTCTCTTTTAAAGGAGGGCAGAAGGGTATCAAATAGTTCTTACCCCTAATCCTTCAAGCTGTTAGGTTCGCAGTCATCTTCGTCTCCGCGACAACTTTGCACGATGATGAAGGTTTTCCAGGAAGTTGCCGTCCACATACTGGGTCGTGCTCAACATCGGAGCCCTAGGGTCGTAGATGGCGGTTGTTGAACACCTGATGCGCTCTACCCGGCTTATTGACTGATAACAAGACAATGCCCGGCGATGACATCAAATAATGGCAGCTAATTAGGGGTGATTATGAGGAAAAGTATGCCTAGCGGGTGTTAACAATCAGATGGAACAACCCATCCACGGTCTCGCGCCCAGCTGCCGTACCTCCACTGTACAGGCCTTACAGCAGTGGGGTCTGTGCGTAGAGGCTCTTCGTCCCTTCCTTTCCACTGCCTCTTCTCTCTCCCACTTTCCTTTCCACCGTTTCGCACAACATTCAAAGATTACAATTCCGCAATTACAAACAATTACTCATCATTAGGGTCACTTCCTTCTCAGTACCGCGTGTCATCCTCTACAAGTCAGTCCTTCGCGGACATCAGCATGTTCCCAACATAGATGTCTGTGCTATTCAACCGGAGTATATGCCTACTAACTTCTAGAGTTCATTCTTGTATGCTAACAACTTCTGGGACAGAGATGGAGCCATTTATGACTTCTTCATCCTCTGCTATGTCAGTACGTTGAATGAACATCATCAACCAGAGAGTAACGAGTCGCTGCTGGCACCGCCCGCCCATGAGTCACTATTATCAATACCGCAACACCTCCAAAGCCCTTTTCAGGCCTTCCATCTCCGTCTCCAGCCTTTGTCTCGCCGTTGTCGTAGTAATATCTTCGCCGGCGATGCTGTTTAGTCGACGATCGCTGAGCTTGGCTACCCAATCCGCCGTGAATATCTTGACAGGACTCTGATCGCCATCGAGGAGGAAATGGTTGATTGCCTGCTGGCAAATGTTGTCGACGAACCTCTTCCGGGCGACCTTATAATAGCTTTCGAGAATGTCATGGATGTCCTCCTTAACCTGCTCGGCATTGGATTTGTTTTCCACCGCGCTCGTCATCAAAGACTGCACCTTGGAGAGATCGACCTTCGTATTTGGTCCATTCACGTCCAATCCCTGAAGAATGGACCTTTGGCGACCTAGCCTAGCCCTCTGCAGGTTGTCGTTGAAATAATGATTGTAGGTTACCGGGCGACCGTTTAGCTCCGTGTCGACGACGAACTTGGCGTGGTCGCATGCCCGTCGAAAACTTTTCAGCAAATCATCTTGGAGAGACGTCCATAGCTCCTCGCGCGTTCGCTGATCTGCTACTAGAACCTCCAGAAGCGTGTATAGAAACCGATGGATAACCAAGACGGCTCCCTTGACATGACGAGTTGCGGCTTCATTCCAGTTCGTCGCTTGGGCGTGAAATGCCATTGTCAACACCGACCCGCCAAACTAAATTGGTGTCACTTTTTTGCTTGCTAGTGAGAGCTAAACAGAAGATAAACTCACCGATCCCAGTTCTGGTCCACGACTTGCCGAATAACACTCTCCGATGAAAGCCATGATGTCGTCTTGTGGGTCCTTGAAAGAAGCAATGTTGGGATGACGATACTCCGATAGTTCTGGAAAGGTTGATGCCCAGTCGAAGGCCTCGTTCATCAGCTTTATGTAGGCAGCTTCGACTCCATTGTCCTTCTCCGTCGCCTTCCCTTTGAAATTCCACGTCTGACCTTTCTTCCAGATTGCGTTAGAAAACCCTTCATTGAGCTCAATGATCTTGGTGATGAGCTTTAGCGGAGGTTTCTCTCCAAACAGGGCATCCCTGCCATATAAGCCCTCGAGAGCATCGTTGACCAACCTCTCGAACCTCAGTGCCAACTTAATCAAATGCTCGCGTTGAGCTGCTGGCGTTGACCTAGGCGGCCCAAAGGATATGACTCTCTTCTCACAATCAGCCAGACGCTTCATGACTTCAGCTTTTTGCTTTGGTAGCTCGCGCTTGGCGAGCCCGGTCAGTAGGAACTGCAGCTCTTTCCTCAAGGTATCAACTCCAACACGCCCGGTGTCCGCAATATCCTTCCACCGTGGATCCTCAAAAAGTTCGGCTTCTTTCCTGTTGCACTGGGATACATCCAGATCGTCTTCGTCGGCACCCCGGTTCCGTACGATGAAGTAACCAAGCTTGAGAGTTGTGCCCTTCACCAAGTTGGAAAGCGACTGCAGGACGGCTTTTTCTTTGACCAGATCGGCTTTGGTAAGAACCCCAACGGTTCTCTCACCTTTGGGATCGGCTGATTTGGCAAACTGAAGGATTCCTTCGGTTGCTGGATCCGAAAGACATGATAATACAGCCAAGACGCTAAAACGTTCAGCATGTTACTGAGGGATGATCAAAGGACTCGCAGTCTCTCAGAAACTCACATGGTTCTCTCGTTCTTCATATGTCTCTTCACCATTGCCTCGACCATCGACTTATCTTGGTTGGTAGCATAACCTACTGAAAAGTACTGTCAGCTCGCAGCCTCGACGTTAACAGAAGACTGTATACTTACACTGGTCTGTGACCTGGAACAGCCCAGGCACATCAATAACAGTCAGATGGGGATTCTGTACATTCAAACTGTCAGCCGGCTGCTCCAGCCTCTTGGCGATGGACTGCCAGCTGTACCACTCACATCAGGGCTCGAAATCTCAATCTTGAGAATATCATCGCTGAACATAGGGAGACTGAGAATGTCCTTGTTGATCCCTGATCGAATCTCCATTGCCATGTTCGCCTACAAAATCCGCGGTTAGCATACCTCTCGATTTCCTTGTAATGGATCATTATGCATACCTTTTCAACGACATTAGCCACATCCTCCGGCCGGAAGTCAGTGAGCTCGTGCCGGAACGCTCTCAACGTGTCTCTAAGCTTCTGGTCTGCATTGTTTCTGGGTATGATAGAGATGACAGTCTTCTTGGTTGGGTGGCGCCGCAGTGTGATTTGCGTCGCAAACCGTGTGCAGCAACCCTGGCCTCGAGGTAACGAGAAGCCTGTCAAGCTCTCAAGGAGAGAGCTCTTGCCGGATGATTGCCCGCCTACAACGATGATCTATTTGACGTTAGACTAGAACAGTTACTAGGATCGGGTCACGAAAGCGTGTTGGTTGACATTACCTGTGACGTTTGGAGATTAATCCCCAGATCGCGCAGCTTATCTTGCTTCTCGAGGTAGATATGATTTCCGAGGCTGTCCAGGTTGGCGAAACTGGTGTCTGGCGAATGGCTTCCGGGGGTAGTTGCCGAGCCGTGCATCGTCACGAAGGCAGCCTTTATTTCCCATTCTGTCAGCACAAAGCAGTAGTGGAACTGAATACGTTGACCAAAATCATAAGGGAAACTGACCAACCGGCGTGATTGTCTCTGAGAGGACCGTGAACTAAAAGACCACGAGACAGCGCACTTTCTTGAAAACAGTGTGCTTGGGAGAGTAGGCAGAGAACGACTTGGCCGCAGCATTGCAGTTGTGATTAAGAAAGGGGATAGCAAACCTGGGAGAAAAACCCCTTGTTGTGGGATCACGAGTCAACTCAGGATAGGAGCTCTGATGAAGGGACATTAGAACGGGCAATATCAACGTAGAGGATAACTCTTTGCTTTCATCGTCCACAAGGCCGAAGAATCCACCGAGCAGCCAACAACTTCAACACGATACACTCAAACAAGAGTCGTCACTCACAGTGCTATCACTACTCTTTACGTTTGATCCATCATAGTACCCGTATGTTCAAACGGACTTTGCCTGTTGAGTTGGCACGTACGCAAACGCCATAATCTATGTCCGACTTGCCTGCGGCTCAAAGAGAGGTAATCGTTGACTAGGGCATATCACCAAACAAGTTGGACTTGTCTCGCAAGTTAAATGCGTGAGAGAGAGAAAGCTAATATGAATGGGGCAGACACTGCCCCATAACATGAACTTAGAGGATTATCAAAGTGCAGTACAGACATAGGTGTTGGAGCATCTTGGTGAATAGCACGTTCACACAGAATCTGTTGGAGTGTTGACAGAATGATCACCGGCCCGCTTCCGTTAAACGGTAATATTTTCGCCGCTTTTGTTCTCCTTTTTTCCAGACGAGATTTCAAAACCCTGCCGGGAGAATTGATGGAGGCTTTCGTGTTGTAATTGGCTTCAAAAATGTGAGTGCAAACTTGAAAGATTTCGAGTCCAGAGAATTAGGAGCAAAGGGCGCATGTAGCAAACGGGAATGCGGACGGGGTTTAGAAACGGGGCTGCCACCGCCGTCCACGTTCGTCGTTCATCGATTGCGTCCATCTGCGTCCAGGCCTCTACAATCAGAATTCTTGATATATCAATGGGCTCTTTATCTACCTCCCTGAGGACACAAGTTTGAAATGCAGTAATACGGGCGACGGTAGGCCTCGCGCTTGAGTGTCTTCGCGCTTGAGCGGAACATGAAGCCGGTGGCCGTCTATCATGAAGGGCCGCGGCGCATTGAGCCGAGCCGAAACTGACTTGCGGAAACTGGCACCACCACAGATGAGGTTTACATACAGTACCTACCCGAGAGGCTGGGGCCAAGCGCAGTCTTTACAGCGTCGTTGAATTCTGCTTCATCGGATACCAAATATTGAGGGCTGTTAGAACCCGCTCCCATTCTCTGGACGACATGGCAGGCAGGGGCAAGTGGAATGGATAGATAGGGACTCTATGACATGTCCTTAGAAAACCAAGCTGCCAAAATTACCGCTCCCCACTGCAGACACTCAATGAGTTCAATTTCCTTTCTGACTTCAAAGCCAATTGCGACAGATTTGTGCAATTATTCGAAGTTTTCTCGACTACCTTCTAAAACCCCTTCTACCAGATGCCGGCGTTGAAAAGTTAGCAGTATCTGATAAAATGTGAGGTTATTGGTAGTTTGTGCCGTAGCTACCCTGTTAGCACATGCGTTAACAGAACCGGAGAACTTTGAGAAGGGAAGAGCGATCGAAATAATGTGAGAGTGACTCAAGTATCAAAGACCACGGGAGAGGACACGGGACATCAAGTCGGATGCTGATTACGCATCGTTTGCTTCACATGGTTGAATCAGACTAATCCTCGTTATGCTTCTCGTAGCAATGGAGGTGAAATGCGCACCATTGCAGTGAGCAACTATTGGTCCAGCATGTGCAACGCAATACCACGCATTAGGGTCATTTCGTTGAACATGACCCCAGAGAATCATCGAGGAACGTACGTGGAAAAGATAAACAAAAAGTACAGACAGCGGGCGAAAAGAAAAAGAGAAAACAAGCAGAAATTAGCGAAAAAGAATGAAAAAAAAAAAACAAAGAGGAAACAAAAATGCGCCAGCCGCGAATCGAACGCGGGGCCCATCGATGGCAACGATGGATTTTACCACTAAACCACTGGCGCTTCTTAGTAATCGATATCGGAAACCTTCCAGTTCTGCACTAATCTTGTACTTTCAAAGTTGCAGCTGTTGCAACAAGCCTGATACACTCCAGGCATCACCAGCGACACTCAAAGATTGCCCAAGTACTAGCTAATAACTATCAAGCGTGTGCAGATAATCTCCAAATGCTTTCTCCTAAGGTTCCATATTAATCGTGCTAAAAGAAGAGCCCGTTTCTTTGTGTCGTGCCAAAGCAACTGTTACTTAGGCAGTACCTGAGGTCTGCAGCTTGTACAGAGGTAGGTACACATGATTCTGGCTCAAGACTTTGAAGAATCGAAGTCCAATTCTAGACAATCACAAGAAATGCCAGCGTATAGCCAAAACAAATACATTCCGCTGTAAACTCCATACTACACGATGTAAGGAGGAAATTCCGTATTTTTTTTCCTCGCATGAGGTATCCTAACGAATGCCTGTACTTGCCCTCTTCCTTCTTTTCCCCTTGAGAACAACACTTAGAAATTGTGGATATCAAGCTACCTATTTACCTCGCATCCTCTCATAAGCAGATACCTGGGTACCTAACCTTTGAGTCCGAGCCCGAGCTACCTACCTACCCAGGCAGAGGAAATCAAAGCAAGCTCCAACAACAAGTGCCGGATAAAAAGGCAGAGTTATTTGACGGAGATGTCACAGCAAGCGGAAGATACATCGGAATCGGAACTTTAGTGTGGCTACCTAGAGATAGGCACTCTAAGTACCTCTAGGCAACTGCCTGTCAACAGTCACGGTACCTTGAGGGTACGTAGAGGTGTCACTGTCCACTGGACATCCGATATTTCAACGACGGCGGATGCGACTGCTTTATGGGGGGAGAGGGGTCGTCATGGTAAGTGCCGCCACGGGGGAGAATCTTGGACTTAGAAACTACCTACTACCTACAATACCGCTACATCTCCACACTATGTATGCTGCAACACTGGTGGTGATCGACGGCGTCGATTGAACTGACTGGTGGATGAGTGATTTCGTTTTGTGGAGGGACGGGGCTTTTTACGAAATGCAAAGTTGAATTCTGTGTGAAGACTGAAAAAACTCGCAGGATAGGAACGGGTTGTTCCGCTGTAAAGATTTCTTGCAATGGACTGTTTAGAAATATGTGTCGATGAGTGATGATATCTAGCGGTTGGCATCTCATCCAGGCGATGGTTCTGTTTCTCGGTCGAGTCTCATTGAAAGCTGTCCGACATGAAGAAATGTGGTTTAGAATTCAGAAGCCCACCAATGTACTACAGACCCATCATCAGACTGTGAAGTAGAAACTAATCATTATGAACAGCGTGCGGCCTCGTAGAAGGTACCTCTAGCGTCATGTTATTCAGCCAGCAACTAACCATGGCTAATGTTTACAATGGTCACCGACCATCAGCTACGTCTATGTAATATCGCTGTCGTCCTGCGCCTGTAACTGTAGTGAAGCAAGGACCAAACATCCGATGTTTGTTGGTTCGACTCTGTATATGGTCTCTTTTTCTTCCTCCCAATGTCTACCGATCATGGTATATGCTTCTTCCCTGCAGTAGGCATCTAGTAAAGCTTGGTACGCCCAGCTCTGAACTTCCACCGGTTGTGTCGTGCTTCCTCCCTCCGCAATACTAAAGCGGTATAGGGGTAGGTAAGTGAACTATGCGAGACAGGAGAATGTGAGGAGGGTTAGGTAGCCTGAACACTGCTTCCCACTCCGCTCGGCCATTGCGATATTTACCGACACGTGGTTTTGAACATGCAGACTGGGACGCTTCATTCTGCCGATTGGATGGCAATATCAAAGACTCTGTGGCTGCTAGATTTGGGAACATCTGGAAAACTCAACGGCTGATCATACGAGTTGCTTTTCGTTACTAGACCCATCGAATCTGACATTAGAGTTAGAGAATGGCGGCCCGAGACTCGAAGTCCATCTAATTGTAGCGGTCTGTGACCTGGTTATCCAACTTCCACTAGGCCTAACTGCCTGACGCTTGCGCAACAAACTCCGAGTGATGAGTCTGTTCGAGCAGGACCATGGTCAGTCTAGGCAAGAAGAAGCAAAGACGGGCGGCCATAACGGATCTCTAGATAGACAATGGCAACTCACTAAGGAGCCGGTGGATCCCTATGACCTTCAGAGTGTGCGGTCTCTCTTTAAATATTTTTATTAAAATTTTTTTTTTAAAAATTTTTTTTTATTTTATTTTTTTTTTTTTTCTTTGATACCGACGTCGTGTCCAGTAGGGCCAAGTGCAATTCCTCAAATACAGATGGAGAAGGAGAAGCCATATTATTGTCACCACAACCATATAGTCTGAGGTCCCCATGATGTTGTCAAGCCAATGCCGGTATGTCAGTCCGGGGTGCATCCGTGCGGGCCGCCTTTCTTGATGTCGTAAAGGAAATGTCAATGACTTTTGAATGCATCGAGCCTGACATATGTGCCTGGTGTTTTGAGAACGAAGGCTGAACGAGTTTGGTAGAGTGTTGGATGTATCCGACACGCGCTCCATGGTGGTGGAAAAACGGCCCCTTTCCCGGGGACAAATGGCGAGGTGCATAAGAGAGTAATATATTGCCTCCGGGGTTAATGCAACATATCAATGCGATCTTGGATGTGGGAATTCTGGTTGTCAGGCTACTTCTCCGTACCACAAGGACACCTCACCGTCAGCTAAGTCGAGAATTCGGTCTGGTCTAGACGGAGAGTCTGAGAGCAATACTATCAAGGTTGTTGCCCGTCACGGCAGCCCAGCTAGCAGTGAAATAGAGCATGCGAAGAATGTAATTCGGTAGTGACCGAGAAAGCTCGAAGCTATCATGATACGCTTTAAGCCATGTGTGCTGAGGACCTCTGAAGGCGGAACAAGTTTGACTCGTTCGAGTCTGATTCCTTCGGTCAACACCGTTCGTTAGCCAGATACACCGAGTTCGTTTTTTATCATATTGTCTACTTTATGAAAAACGTTGCTGCCAGGAGTAGCCTCGAATCGGACTGAGCTATGGATTGGCGGATTCTTTGGCAGGACTCAGTACCAACAGCAAGAAATGTCCGAAGTTGGATCAGACAACAAACTGAGACTGGAGAAACATGCCCGCCGCGCTTGCAATTAGCTCATGCCCAACAAGGCGTTGATCGGAGTTCTGTGCTTGGGGTCATGGTCTCTCTTCAGCGTGTGGTAAGGCGGTCACTTACAAGGCCGTACACTACCTACGCAGGCAGGGTAAGATGTTGCTTCCCAATACGGGCGTCGGAGCTAACGATGGTCCGGAGGAGACGTTCTTGGACGTCCAAGGATCGGGTTTGCGGCAACACTTCAGCGATGTGGCGAGGGAGAAAGGTGCCTATTGGCTCTCCAATACAAGTATGGCAGACCGCGTACAAGGGTATCGGGACGGTTCACAAATCAGAATTGACGCCGCGGTGTGACCGGTAAGACCTAAGGTCGTGGTTGCGATCTGGCTTGCATGTGGAGTATCGGTCCGCCGGCCGGTCGGTCGGGCATCGCGACAAGGATTCTCCATGATCCTCGCCGTCATCTTCCCGATGGCAGTGTAGTGTTGAAACGAGGCTTCCGTGGAGTCCTTCCCCAGATTTAAGTCGAAGGGGCGCGTGGAAGGTGCATTGGTCACCTGGGTTTTGGTCAGGTATTTTCAAGGTGGTTTCTTCGAATTCTGGTTAGATGTCTTCTTCTTCCAATCAACTGTCTCCTCGCTCCTGGAACCCTCCACCCGTGAGCAGCACCACCAGAGATTGGCCACACATGGAGAAGGGGGAGACAAAGCGAGACGTCAAACGAGTCCACATGGAAGTACGCTATGTACTTGGCCTGAAGACCGGCTTCGCTAGTTTTCCGGAAGTCGGGGCTAACGACGTCAAGATCTTGTGGTGACGGGTCAAGACACCAAAAGAAGAAGGGTCAAGAAGCTCCAGTCTGCTTGAACAGAGGGGGCTGCCGCGCTACTGTTGGGGTTGCATGTGCAAGGCGCATTGGCGGCAGGGCAGCGTCCGATTACCAGAGCTGTAGCCTTGTACATCCTACCGATTCAAGGTTGAAGAGGCACGATTGACGGCAGTGTCAAAGAACGGCCCGTTTGTCATGGACGAGAGTATGGAGGCTAGCTTCTTGTCCAAACGGTACGACACCGCAGATGCCAGCGAATTGGACGGATGCCCCCAATGAGAACCGTGTTCCTGTGGACCTCGATTGAACAAGAGGATAATCTATTTAGTACTCAGGCACCTCATGAATTTGGTCGACAGTGGGCCAGACGCTACCAGCCAGATGTGATCTTCTGCGATGTTGTTGCAGATGGGTGGGTGCTGCGTACATGGTACGTACAAGTTTGTACCAGAGCGGCTGCAACTCGGCGGCGCCTACCATGGGCACAGACATGTATGTACGGCTCCACTACTTGATCTCATCCATCTCGGTTTCTTTGCAGACGATGGCCTTCAACAGCTCTGATGGTCGAGATATGGCACACTACAACACTGCAAGCTGCTTTCTCGGGGCACCTTTCTCTGATCTTATCGTGGGAGAGCGATGCCGGAGGGCTTAGCGAGTTGGGAAGTGATATGCAACACGATTGTCCAAAGAAAGCATCCACAGGTGATGACGAACGTTGGAGCACGCTGATCAGTTTCGGGTTAACCGACGGGAGCAAAAGATACGTATCCAGGCTCGGCGCTAGCGCATTTTGATACCTGTGTGCGACTGTGTGGAGAAGTCCACCACTCAGTAGAGTGTGGTGTACATATCAGGTATGTAGGAGAGCGACTGCCGGACGGGAATGTGACGTTGGTGGTGATTGAATGGGCGTGTAGCATAAGATTCGATCATGGAAAGCCTTTCTCGCCCTTATGTCGGTCGATATGTAGTTCGCATGAATTGGAGAAAAGATCCAGCATGTCTGGTAGCGACAGACGAAGGGAACCAACAACATCAAATTTGTTTGCTATTGCTTGCTTTTAATCAAGTCACACGGCTAGACAAATCCGTACGAAATTTAGTCAGGTTCCATAGCCAGATGGGCGTCGGCACGCACGACTCAAGCAGCCCACGTGTAATCTCCAGAAGGCATTGTTCAAGTCGGGGATCCTCGTCACCGACCCAAAGACGAGAGTAAAAATTCTAGAGAGAGCTGTAGGTAAGTCGAAATTGAAAGGTGGCACCGTCCGTCAAACCAGAGGAAGCGGGCGATACTTGATGCAGGAGGATAGGTATTGAAGAACAGAGATGGGCTTCTGCTTTTGTCAACCTCGTCGCCACTGCTTTAATGAAAGTGGTGTTATGTGAATTTGGTTTGCAGGTGCACCTGTTCAATTGAAACCCCATCCTCTACGTCTAGGCCCCCAATCGAGAGCATACTGAACAACGGGAGACAAACGAGGGAACCTAAATATGAAGCAGGTGACTGATGCTGGAGTTACTGCCTCTACCCGAATTCAACATGTGATGCTCTCCACGATGCGTGCAAGAACTAGAATGGCGAGACTGGGTTTAATGTTTCGTTGACTTGGGAAACTGAATTTTCCTCCCTGATGTCTCCAGCAGCTACAACCTACCTGGAGAACTACTGTACTACCTAGTCGCTGGACCCGTTATTCTTATGTCGGCCGCTAGGTACCGAGTCGCGCACCATCGTCATCGCGAAGCAGGGCAGGGGAAAAGTAGGTAGTCATCGGCAGGGGCAGTCGGAAGCTGGCCAGCAGCGGCACGCCCACAAGCCGAACATGACCTACAAAGATTTCTAGGTGGCTCCCGCCAAGTCGTCATGGGTGGAAACGTGTGGATACCCCGCAAAACTTGGCCGGATGTGGACCGGCTTGGAAGGCCTTTTGGGTCTCGGCGCTCTCCAGGCTTTCTTCACCCCACCTCACTTCTCCTCGATTGCCCGCAGTTCCCCAGGGGCATCCCACGATTTCCTTGACCCCAGAAAACTCCAGAAACCCCGAAAAACGCGCCGTGGAGACCCCATTCCAACCGAAAACGTCGTTGTACATATTGACCCTTAAAAGTTTGTTACAGTAGAAACCCCTGTTAATACAAAGACTACCTTTTGCAAATCCCCCTCTTTTGCAAAGGATTTTAACTGCCCGCATTCCCTCTGGTGTAAAAGATTGCAACGTGCAACTGCAATAGCCGGTGGCCCAAAATTGCAATAACAGGGGTCTAATTTTGGTGGCAG
>RANX01000117.1:0-44356 GCA_009805215.1 Neurospora discreta FGSC 8579
AATAATAATAATAATAATAATAATAATAATAATAATAATAATAATAATAATAATAGTAATAGTAAGTATAAGTAGGGAGGAAGTACTAAAAAGAAATAATACTAATTAATGATAAATTATTCGAGTTCGAAGGAATATATTAAAACATATATTTCCGAATTTACAATTGTTCCTTAATATGAAAATAGCAACCATTTGGAATAAACCACATCCGAAAGTTTGATAGAAGTTAAGGATAGAGAGGAGAAAGGGTAAAAATAATTCTATTAAGAATATAAACGTTCAATAGGCTTTTACTTACCTAATCAGTTACTACTTGTGCAGCACACGTTGACAGTCGCGGTTAGTGGTGAAACTTGATGGAAGCTATTGAACTCTCCTGGAGTAGAGATCCCCATTAGAGCTGGTTAATGTAACCAAAATCTGTGAAATCAAAGGATTCACTATTGAGCATTGCAGCACGCAACCTAGCAACGAAGACATACTTATACCCAGAATCAAAGCTGTCGAGGCTTCCAGGTTTTCTGTTCATTTTCTTTACTCTAACTCGACACGGACTATATACACACCCGCCCTTGCGCTTCTTAAGCCCGCAGTCTGCCATAAACGCGTCCTTGCCTGTCAAACGACGTGCTACATACCAGAAACCACAGGGTATCTGAAAGATTCATGTACATCCCCGAGTCCGCATCCCATGGCTTTCGCTAGCCCAGTATAAGGGTCGTTTCCGCAATTGTTCTCACACTATTTGGCCTCGAACTGCCCAGATTTGCGCTCGACGGAGTAGTCGGTCAGCGCTTTGCGTACACTTCCGGCTCAGGAGTGAGCCGGGCATACCGACGAGCGTGAGGCCTTCCGTATGGCTTCATCAGAAGAGAACGCGCTTGGTTATGCTCTCCACCATTGTCGCTTTGTGCGCTGCACAATGTGTGTCAGTTCGATGGCAGGTATTTGAAGGCTGAACTACAGTCTGTCGGTGAAGCGCGTCAGGGATTGCGTGGGCATTAGGTGAGTTGAGCTCGGTGCGAAGGCGGTGCGTGGTGAATGGGTGAGAGGCGACGATTCGTGGAAGAGGCTGGCTGGTCTTCGAGATGGATATCCCATGAATTCCACAATGTTTTGATTCAGGTGATGTGCCAACCGTGTTATGTTGTAGTGTACACTACGCGCAATGATTGACATAAGATCGGCAGAGGAATGACATAACAGTGCTCGAAGGATAGCTGTCTGGATTCTAACTGGCCCCCATTTGACCTTGCGCAGCAAACTCCAATTTCGGGAATCCGTCTTTGTCCAAATTGTGGGCCAGTCCTATTCTGCTCTTGATCGATGGGTCCAAACACAGTAATCAAATTTATCCAAAACAGAGCCTTTTCTGCTTCGGGTCGGGTGTAGTAGCATGTCGTCCTCTCTTTCTCTCTTTTGGCTTATTGTGTCCCATCTTTGAAGGTTTGTACTCCGGGGCCGACATACCAGCTACCTTCTGTATGGTATCGCGGATTGCTTGCCGCGATAGACATAGGTCAATGTGGTCATTGAAACGCCTTTCTTCCGCCACCTGCAGCCTGTTGCAAATTGGGCATTCCCACCACTCTGCTTCTGCAAAAAGCGGCTCTCGGTCATCCTGTCTCGAACGAGGCGCGATCGCATCCCCATCTCGGTGGGAAGCAGATTGGTTGGGTGAGTCCCGCCCCGTTGGTTCTGTTCCTCTTGTGTCCTGGGCTCCTTGCTCTTCCGATGATACAGCTGATATTCCCACGGGCCGTGTCTCCCATTCACCGCTTCCCATGTTTGTCATTTTCGTCACGGAAGTGGTCTCACAGTATTCCGATTCATTATCCTGCGACTTCACGCCAAAAAAAGCCATTGCGTTTGGTTTCTTCGTACTGACGAGATTCGTACACCTCAGGCCCATCAATCGTAACTTTATGCCTGGGATTTCCTGCTCTAGTTTCGTAAGCATCGGAAGCGCGTGATTGTACAGTTCCGTAGCAAGGTGTACAGCCCGGGGCAGAACGACCTGGCGGGTGAGTACTTCGAAAGTGTGAAGCTTCACTTTGAGACATAAAGTTCGGCCCTTGCATTCAGCCCTGCGTAGATCTTGTTCGAGGTCCTCCGACGTTCGACGCAGCTTGTTTCGGAGCTCAGTTGGGTCACTCATGTCACGAAAAGTGCTCTCCGTGCCGACGCTCTTGCGCTTATATGTCTCTGCTGGCTTTACGCACGTGCGACCTAAGCCCAGATAACAATGAACGAGGAATTCAGAGGCTTTTTCTCCTAAAAGCTGGCGAAGATACTGCCTATTGGAGTAAATGTCCCCAAGTGTATGAATCCCCAATGCAGCAAGTTCGCGCTCAAATACGCGTCCTATACCATTCACCTTGCGGCATGGAAGATCTCGCATAAATTCCATGATAGCGACACGTTCGCTGGGCAAGACGTATTGCCCATTTGGTTTGTTTATATTGGAGCAGATCTTGGCGAGCCTGGTATTTGCAGCGATGCCTGCAGAAACTGTGATGCGCGTTTTGTCATGAATTTCGCTCCGCATCCTGGCCACGGCGTCGGCCGGAGCCATGGCATGTCGAGTACAAAAATTGGTAATGTTGAGGTAAGCCTCGTCAATGCTTGCGCTCTCAAAATCAGGGTCGTACTTGGCTATGATTTCGCGCACCTCCCCGGCCTTTGCTGTGTATTTGTCAAAACTAATCGGGAGTAGAATGAGTTCGGGACAGAGTTTTTTGGCGACGAAGCCTGCCATCCCACTGCGACAGCCGTACTTGCGAGCAACGTAGTTGCAGGTAGTGAGGACCCCCCCGCCGACGGCGAAAGGGAGGTCCTTGAGTTCAGGGCGATCCAGTTGTTCCACGGCGGCGTAAAAAGCATCACAGTCGACATGAACTATGTATTGAGACAAATCCCGCGACAGCTCCAGCTGTGCAATAAGGCTATCGGCGACTCGGAGCTCATGACCAAGGTCCAGTTTTTCCAGCTGGCGTTTCTTGCTAAGAATATGGTCGATCTTGGCTGTAAGACTCTTATCCCTGGCCTCCTCGCGGTTGAAGAACTTGGAACCTTTGGAGGCATTGTAGATGATCTCGGACACCTTGAACTGGTCCACAGTATCCTGGCCAGCCTTGAGCAGCGAAGGCCCCAAAAGACTGTACTTGAGTGAAGCAGCTGCATCCTCGCCGTTTTCCTGGGGGTGGTCTTGTGGAGACGGCAAAATCTTTGCGGATCGGCTAGAGTCGTCTGTTTCGGTTCCACTCGTCTCTGGTTGTGCTATTGTGTTCATGTTGTCGAGGCAGTGCTGAGTGAACAGCGGAAACTCTGAGAGTAATGGCGCATTTCAATAGTTGGGAGTGACGGGTCAATGACCTCTCTCCTCTCTCCAAGGATCTGACGCTGTGCGGCTGAACTGTCTTTCGAAGAGAATGTTCAATACCGCGACCCAAGGTGAGTAGTGGTGACGAAGACCACGCAGGTACAACCTTTGTGGCTGGAAGGGAGGTAGGCACGGAACCAATGTACACTACTTGGGTAATAAGGAGGTCAGAGGGCGACGCGCTTGGGCGGGGCAGTCTTGCCCTGTCGCGCTAGCAGCCACCAAGTCACGAGACCTCCTGCGTCACCCAATTGTCCGTTTACAGATGGGTTAGGGTTAGCTAACAACAATGTAAGAGTGACGGCGTCAGGTACCTATAACAAAGCAGCGCACTCGGCAAGCTTCCTAAGTCTAAAGACACATTTGGTCGGGGACATTGATACCGGAATTTTCTTGTGGCATCGCCAGGCCACGACACTTTTCCCATTATGGAAGAATGATAAATCGCGAACATTCATACCGACAAGACAAGAGAAAAGAAATGAAAAAAAAAACCTTAGCCCTCGTCAGACCCGAGGCCACGAACGGTAACACTCCGTCGAAGCCGATGATCCTCCTCTTCTTCTTCGTGCAACTCAACTCCGGGTAGACGAACCGCTCGATCAAGTGCGACCGGGAGGTTTCTATGCCGTCCCCTTAACATAACGGCGCAAAGAACTATCTTTGAAGCAGTATGCCATCCTCCAGCGAAACTGTAGTTGGCGTTGGGGAGCCCGACGCTAATTCCAACGCAACCGTAAGCAGATACGACTTCGAATATCACGTTAAACACGCTGAAGGTGACCGGATCGGCCAAGAAGTTGCTTGTCTCGATCGTAACGATAACAAGGACTGCAGCCGCCAACCACCACATATCGTGTGCCAGCTGTCCCTGGATTTGTTGCTGTTGGGCAAGTCATTACGAGGCCAGTCCAAGGTCAGATGGATGAGATCGACAAAACTTACACTAATGAAGCTGATGCGAGAGTCTGCTGTGGGGTTTGTCAAAGGGGTGCGTACACCGACCCCGTGCCAATTGAAAGTATGGCGAAACACTCGACCGATGGCTGACGTCCCGCTGTGGCTAAGTTGACGAGCAAGGTTTGTTACTCCAGAGCGCCCATGCAAGCCGGATTCAATGTCTGGCAATACCGGATCACCGGAGTATATGCCCAGCGAACGTTCTTCGTAAACGTTTGTGTGCCTCAGGGTTATGACCACAGGGAAGCACGAAATGTACATCATGATGGTATACAAGACCTGAACGCCAATGTACAAGGAAGGGATGGCGATCACGTAGAAGCCTCCAGAACGTACAGCTATTCAGGCGGTCAACTTTTGTTTTGTGCAACATTAACAGACCAAGGAAACTTCAGACCAAAGCTTACCAATTGCTTGGAAGAGACCATCCATAACCCGCGAGCCTTTTGGGAGCGACTCAACGGCGGGGTTACCCATGTTCAAGAGCTCGAAAGCGACCCAGTCGACGCTGTTAACGAGGATAAGCATGAAAACCAGCCACCAAGTCTGTCTCTGTGGAAATAGGTTTGTGTATACACGGCGGGGATAGTCTAAAATGAACTGCAGTGTTTCTTTCAGTTCGCGAAGCTCCGTCTCCACGGTTGCTACGTCCAGTATCTGAAGTATGCCCCACAAGATCAGCCGGAGAAATATAGGATAGGCAGTATTTCCAGCCAGGATGAGCAATCCCATGGTGACCAGAACATAATATGAGTCCTGGAATGGTACCATGTTGAGATCCAAAAGGGACATGCCCGAATTATTGAAGGCCGAGGCGCCGTTGAAAATCCCAAGCCACCATGGATTGATGCCGTTTTTGAGAGGCGGCTCAGGGCGGTGGCGGTTGATCCAGGCGCCCAACGTAATGCAGCCGATGAGCTGCCAAAGGAAAAAGTAAAGCGGCACGATAACTGCCAAAACCCTAAGAGCACGGTACTCGCAACCTCCAAGCACACGGCGCTCCTCTCGGGAGAGGCCGTGGAACTGGGCGTTTCTGCCTGCCGCGCGAGCGAAAAGACTGCGCACGCTGAATTCGCCCTTCGCATCCCCTTGGGTTTCCATTGGCTCCTGCCTTTGGGGGACAATCCTGCGGGCCGTATTATTATGACTCATAAGATATCCGTATTGTGCTGCTGTAGAGATGCCGGTTGATGAAGGGTGGTTCTCGGGGCTTGAACGCGGTATTTCGGCGAATGCAATATGGGCAAGCGTGGAGGAATGTTGCGGCGTGTTCTTCTCGGAAAGCGTTGTGGTACCAGTGTGGTGGGTGTGATGTGCGTGAACGTCCAGGATTGGTTTATTAGATTTGCCTGGACTCGGTGCCGATTTGCTGAACAAATCAGGAATCTGGTCCATGGCCGTCGGGGGATTGACATTCAGCGATCGTCTTCCCTGGAAAGGCATGAACCTCAAGCGCGAAAGACTGACTGAGCTTAATCTGTTGGCCCTTCGAAGCCGTTCGGCGCGGACCACGTCCTCGAAGCGCTTCTCAAAGGCATGTTTGCGAGCGAGGACAGTCCAAATAGAGACCCAGATGGCACTGCCGAATATGATGAGAAGAAAAAGCAAGGTTTGCTGCCATGTTGTCATCTCACTTAGGTTGACAGTGTTAAGCCCCGTTTCGGTCATGGCACTGACAACCAAGAAGAGGCTATCGGCATAGCTGATACTTTGGGCGGGGTTGGAAGAGCCCCAAAACACGAGGGAGGCGAACAGGCAAATAATGATGAAGTAGGCGTAGTGAAGGCTGATGAAGTTGATGGGCGGCAACATGGTACGAAGCCTCGAGGGGGCACTCTCCATGGCGGTGAGGACTCGTGTGATGAAGAGGAAGTATGTAAGTGAATCTTTCCAAGCGATATGAGCACGGCTGGTGACTGCAAGACCCAGCCAGCAGAAGAAGGGTTTGAAAGTAGGTCGCCTAAATATCTGGTTTTATCGGCGCACAGCTATCAAGAGCAAAATGTTCGACCTTTATCGTTGCAAAGCCGCGTGTAGAGATAGATAAAGCAAAAAGGGCTTTGGATAGAGATAGTGTGAAAGTGGCGATCTTCGTAGCCTCCTCAGTGCTTCGTTAAGGGTTTACCGATTGTGTTTGCCGCCTTTTTTCCTGGGAGCAAGCGAAGGCCGCCTTCGAACAAAGCTGCAAATGTCTGTTTAACCATGCGCTTCGTGCGGGCGGGTTTATAAGGCTTGATGCCGCGGCGATGCTCCTGGTCCTTGGTCCTCACCTGCAGTATGTGATCGAGCACGTTAGTATTGGACCACTTATGGGACAACCCAATCGCTCAGGTTGAGGACAACAGAAGCTTTGTTTCCAGACTCACAGCCTGCGCCGACGAACTCCTCGGGTTGAGCTCCTTCACCAAAGTGCCACCTATTAGGTAATACCAAGCTGTAGTATCAAGTAAGGTAAGGTAACGGCAAGTTCGAGAGGTTATGCAACTGAGGCGTCGGGTCGCGTCCGGTCGAGGGACCTACTCCAGACGTGCACTGGGTAGTGTTCGTTGCTGTCGAAGGTTTTTGTCACGTAGAGCCAGTCTTCTTCAATTGCGGTCATCACTCGCTCGACGCAAAATCACCCTAGGATAGGTGTATTAAGAACAGCTCTATATGGACGCTGCCCTGAGCAACGTAAAGACACGAGAGTGACGTTACCCCATCTTTTTTAAAAGAATTTTTTTTCTCATTCTATCTAGCTGAAGGTGATAGCATGGCGCATTACACCCAGTTCTTTTCAAGGTCTGCGTACGGTAGGTCGGGTTGTTTGTAGCCCAAAAAATTTGATTTAAGCTTTTACTTAATTTTATATACACAATAAACAGCTGCTTAGATCGTGTATAGTATACTACTAATTGCTTTCACTAATTGAAATAATGATGTTTTAGGAAGATATAGATGATATATAATCAGAATGCAACTTCTATAGATAGTGTTAAAGTCTATGTATGCGATCAGTAAAATTGTTGGCAGTACGAATGAAGCAATTTAGTCTCTGGTTGAATCTACCTCTAAGCTAACTACCCAATACTATAGTAATAGCTACCGTGTAGATAGCGTTACGGGCATTGTAAAGGCCAGCGGGGACGTCTGATATATATTTATTAGCAGTGTGGATGTAAGTAACGTTTTGAACGTTGGTAATTAAATATGAAAGTTGGATAGTAGCGAAGAAAGAGAGGAAATGAAAGAAGGAAAGAACCTACTAGATGCCGAAATAAAATAGATCGTATTAGTAATACTTGTATAGAAGGCGTTAGGAGAATCAAATTTATTCTTCTTCTTTAGGACGGAGGTGAGATTTAAGAATAGTAAAGGTAGGAAATTTAACGAATAATAAGGTCTAAAGATAGGTTAAGGGAAGAGGTTTCTATATTGGAAGTTAAATCAATTAGATTTTAATTAGAGCGATAATAATCTAAGTATATGATATCAAAAAAGGTTGTAATAAGGAGGAAGGAGGAAGGAAATTAAGAAAGGGTATTAAAGCGGGATTATATGAATACGGGAAGGGGTTTTTATATTCTTATAAATAGGGATAGGTTTATAGGGTAGGGGGTAAACGGATAAGGCGGAAGTAATTATAAATAGGATAAGGAAGTAGAAGATTAGGAAAGTAAACAGGAAAATAATAATAAGAAAGTGGAGAGAAGATAAAGGAAAGAGTAATAGAAGTTAGAATAGAGAAGCGGCGAAAGAGAGGATATTGTCACAGGGCTAGCCTGTGTGCCTTGTGCCTGGTGCCAGCGTACAGCAGCTTCTAAGACTGCCGTACGCTGGCATTACCGGTAAGGCATTGCTATTGCCGGCAGCTGATTGGCTAGAACGCTGCCTGCCGCGGGATCGTCAGACCCGCTGGCGGCCGCCTTCATAAGGCCAGCCTTCTAGGCACTCGGCTGTACTTTCTCTTCCTTTCTCCTTCGTATAATTATATATAATTATATCTACTATTTATTTATTGCCTGTAATAATTAATTGTATTTTTTAACTATTGCGTTTATAGTATAAACCCTTTCTTTTATTGTGTGATTAATCTTTAATATTAAGCGTGTATACGTATAGGAATTGCTTGATTAATAAATCGCCGAATCTAATACCCCGATTAATAATTATAATTATAATAATTACAAATCCTAGTCTCGCTCCCTTTATTCAATAAATAAGGGTAGGTACTCTTTATTTAAAGGATAAGGGATTGTTTCGCGCAATTAACTTTTCTTATATCTAATAATAAGAGTAGCGATTGTATGTCCTTTTCCTCCGGTAATAGTATTGATAATTTTATTAATTTTAATGCTCTTCCTAGAAGTATGCTATTTAATTTGAATAATATTTAAGAAGCGTTTAATGAAATTATTAATACTACTGATACTGCTGTTTATTAAGTAATTTTTATCGAATTTCTCCCTTTGATAGTAATTAATAATTTTTTTATCGGTATTAATAATAACGAAGAGAAGAAGGTTATTCCCCGTATTTATTTCGATTTAATTAATAATATTATTTAAAATCTTGTTTTCCGTTTAATTATTACTCTATTTAATTGCTTTTACTATAATAACTTTATTTAATATAAGGATATTACTATTAATTTTAAGTATAGCGAAGACGAGTTATAGACCGCCTATATAGTAGTTATTAAGGTTTAAAACAATTTCGATTAGAAGAATTTTAATTATTTTAATTTAAAAACCGAATTTAATACCCTCCAAAAGAAATTCGATAATTTTGCCGTAAATTATACTACGTTTAAATCCTATAATACTAATATTAGGTTTCTATACGATAACCTTATTAAAATTTTTAATACCGGTATTAAAATATCGTTTTTAAAATAGATTGTAGAGAATCCGCCGATTTTTACCGGTAAAGAGAATATTAACGCCGCCTATAGGTATAAGATTTTTAAAGTATAGTATTTTTATATTTAATTTTAATAGAAGTATAACCCCCTCCTTTATATCGATAAGGATATTAAAATTATTTATATTGTTATACTATTAAACTCCGAAATTTTATTTAATACTTAGAATAATTTAAATATTATTTAGAATGGAAGAGATATAGCTTTTTAACGTTAAAAGACCGGCGCTAAATTTATAGAATATTTAGTTACTGATTTCTAGAATATTAATTTGAAAATAAATACCGGCTATTACTTCGAAGAATTCTTTATAAAGAATATATTTTTTATAGAATTCGAATTGGAGTTTACTAACTTAATAAACTTCTATAACCTTAATAACTCTATAAAGGTCTATTATTTATATAATAAAATTAATAAATATCTTTATAATATTTTTATATACTATAACCTTCCTAAAGCTAACGATTCTAAAAAGTGGCTTGTAATTTATCGTACTATTGCTAGTAATTTAAAAGATACTAACTACTACTATAAAATAAATATTTGTATTTTCGGTAATAATACCCCCGCCGGTAATAGCTCTAGTAGTATTAATATAGGTAATACTAATTCTTATAACGCTAATAATATTCTTATTAATTAGGGTAGTAATAAAATAGACTTCGATACTATCGACCTCGCTATTTTTATTTATAAGGATATATTTAATTAATATATTTACGATAATAAGTATTACTATTGTAATAACAATAGTTATATCGCCCGTAATTGCTTCGCCTCTATTAATTATAGCGCTTAGAGCCTTTAATACGAGAAGGGTAAAAAGAATAAAGGTAAGGGTAGGGGTAAGGGATATTATAGTAGGGAAGAGGTCCGTACTATTAAGGCCGCGCCTGCCGCCGCTACCGCCGCTATAATTCCCGCTATACCCTTTACTACCGCTGCTACTAATAGTAAATATTATAATAAATTAGAAAATATTTAACTTCTATACCTAATTATATATAAAAGCCTTTCCTATCGGTATTATAGAGATAAGTTTTAGACTCTTTTGAATTAAAGGGTTTAGAAGAAGTTAGGATATAATTGCTAAATAATTCTACTTCCCTAAATTCAATACTCTTATCTTCTTACATTATTATAGGATTATATAAAAACTATTATATTACTTTCGTTAATTTTAGTTACTCTACGTTCATTTTTATTAATTATTCTTTTATAGTAAAATATAACTTTCCCTATTTTCATCTCCGCTAGGTAAAGAAATTCATTTTAACCAATAGAATTATTTAAGGTATTATTTCTAAAGGAGTAATAATTAAATTCTAAATTAGGTACTATAATAAGATAATTACTTTTCTAATTTATAATATTTTAAAGAATTACCTAATTATTTTAAAATTCCTATAAATATAATACTATAAACCTAAAATCGATTACGATTAGTACGGAATCTATTTTACTAATCCTAATTATAGGGGCTATTATTTATTAATAGATTTCTCTAAAACCTAATTAATAATTCCGAAAGCCTTCGCTAATTAGGTTTCAATTACGGTTATTTATAGTAAGGGCGCTCTAATTCTCTAATTAACCCCGAAGTATAGTATTACTACCTTCGCTGGGAAAATATTAGTAATAACCCTTAGGAGCGGAGTTGCTAATTCTATTTAAAATCCCGTTAGGGAAATATTAGTAATAACCCTAGAGAGTAGAACTATTAACTTTATTAAAGGAGAATTAGTACCTTCCTTACTTTTATTACTTTTAATAAAATACGTTGGAGGAACTTTATAAATTATTTAGGGCGATTATCAATTTATTTCGGCGCTGGTTAAAATATTAATAGTTCATAGGGTTGGATTTAAAATTAGTATTATAAATATAACTATACTCCTAATTAAAATTAAAGAACTTACTTACTATAAACCTTATATCCGCCTTTATAGATAACGTATCTTTATAAATATATTATACTATTAAGCCCATTATTATTATAATTTTAAAGAAGATTCTTCTATTAAATTAAGTAATATTAAGGAATTTAATATAGTTACCTTTAATTATATTTATAAATCCTAACAATTATAATTATATATTATAAATTATATTAAATTCGAAAGGTTAGCTGCCGCTATAAAAATCTAGGATATAAATCTAACTGAGGGGATAGTTACTAATATTTTAAATAGAAATAGCTAATAATATAAAGAAAGTTTTCCCCTTCTTCTCTATTCCTTTATTAATAATTTAGTTAGCGTTTATTCTTCCGAAGAACTTTAGAAAGTAGCGATTTTAATTAAAGTAATTTATTTAATTAATATTTTCAATTAAAACACACTTATTTACGAAGAAACAATTCGGTACATATACTTAATTAAAATTTCTAATAAAAATATAAAGAAATTCTTCGATAAAGTTAATTAACTAATTAAAACGAAGGATAAAATTATTACTATTTTAGAGAGTATAGAGGGATGGTAGTATATTAATAAAGTAGTAGTTTTCCTCCCTTCCTTAGCTGAGTAAGTCCTTTTTAATCGATTATATAATTATAAAATTGAGTTTTAATTAGGGGTAATCCTTCCTAATATAAAGCTATATTGGATATTTCTGGTTGAAGTTAATATTATAAAGAAGTAGATTAATAATAATTTAAAAAAGAATTTTATTTGCCCGTTTTAATTAGCAGCCGCCTCCCTTATCTTCTTAATAAAGAAATTAAGCAGCGGCGTCTATATTTATATTAATTACCGTAGTATTAATAATATAATATCAAAACTGTATTATTTATTATTACTAATTAAGGAGACCTTCAATACTATTTATTGTATAAAGATTTTTATTAAATTCGATATAATTATTATATTTAATAGGATTTGTATAAAGGAAGGTTATAAATAGTTTACTATTTTTATTACCTAATTTAACCTTTATAAATTTATTATTTACTTATTCGATTTCTAAGGAGCCCCGGGAACCTTCTAAAATTATATTAATAATATTCTATATAATATCCTTAATATATATATAATAGCGTACTTTAATAATATCCTAATTTATTCGGATAATAAAATAGATTACGAAAATTACGTTAAAGAAGTCTTATAATAGATAATTCGAATAAGGTTATAGATTAATATTAATAAATACGAATTTTATATTATAAGAATAAAGTATTTAAATTTAATTATTATTTTAAGAGGATTCGAGATAGACCCCGATAAAGTATCCGCCGTTGTTATTTAAGAAGCCTTAAAATCTAAAAAGGTATTATAATGTTTCTTAGGCTTTATTAACTTCTACCGGCGATTTATTAAATATTTCTCAATTATTATTAATCTATTATACAAATTAATAAAGAAATTAGTGGAATAATAGTAAATTAATAACTATTAAAAGTTTTTTAAAGTTTTTAAAAGGGCTTTTAATAGTAATCTAATACTCTAGATCTATAATTAATCGAAATAAATTATTATTGAAATAGACGTTTCAAATTAAATATATAATAATACACTATCTTAATATAATAAAGGAGGAATCTTATATTTAATTAAGTTACTTTAATTAATAATATTCCACAGCCGAATATAATTATAAAATTTATAATAAGGAATTACTAACTATTATTAAAGCCTTCGAAAAAAAGTGCCCCGAATTAAAGGGAGTTTAAAAACTATTTAAAGTCCTTACCGACTATAAAAATTTAAAGATTTTTATAGTTAATAAATAATTAACCCTCCACTATATATATTAATCTTAATTCTTTTTTTATTTTGATTTTATAATTAAATATTACCTAAAATCTTCATAAGTATACTTTAATATATTAAATAGGAAACTAAAAAAATTACCTAAAAATAATATTAATAAATAATGATTAATTAAAAATAAAATTTTATTTAATTATAATATTTTTATTAATAAAGCTTTTATTTCGGAAAGCGGAGTTAGAGAAGATAATGTCGATATTAATATTATATATATATATACTTTGAAAATACTAAATAAAAAATCGATAAATAATTTAGTAGTAGGTAGCTATAAAAAATCTATACTTCTCTAAAACGTTATCGCTTATTTATCGGACTTAAACCGGCGAATATAATTTAAAGAAATAAAAGATTATATAAAGAAAATCCCCTTTATTAAATATTAAATAATTCAAGGCCGGGCGTATTTCTATAGTACCGTCTTTATAAACCCTATTAATATAAAATTTTATTTTTCGTTTTTCTAATATATTTATAATTTACTAGTTACCGGGTACCTAAATTATAAAAAAACCTATTTATTACTAATATAATCCTTCTTTCTAATTAGGAATATATATTGTAATTTAGTCTTACTATAAAGCCTACCTAGTATACGCTAAATTTAAATCGTTGCGATACGCCCCCTATAATTTTCTAAAATTATTAATAATACTATTCGTATTATAGAAAGATATTTCAATTAATTATATTACCCTGCTTATATTGTATTTACATTACGGATAAGAGTTTAAATATATTACTATTATTATTAATTAGTTTACTAAAATAAAATATTATATCCCTACCGAAGGCCTAATAATAGAGGAGCTAGCGGAATATTTTATTAAAAGAATTTATAATATTTATAAATTACTAAACTTTATTATCTCCAACTATAGTACCCAATTTATTTTACAATTTTAAAAAGCCTTTTTATTATAATTAGAAATTAGGTTTAAACTTTCCTCCGCCTTCTACCCTACTATTAATAAGTAAATTAAATATATTAATATAAAAATAGAAAAATATTTCCGTTTTTATATTAATTAGGTTTAGGATAATTAGGTAAATTAGCTACCAATTGCGGAATTCGCTAGTGATAATTTAATCTCCGAAACTATAAACATTTCCCCTTTCTTTATTAATTATAATTTTTATTCTTATATAAGCGTTAAGCCGGTAAAGCTATATCTACCGGAGATATCGATAGTATAATAAGCCGAATATTTTAAAGTAAATAAATTAATTAATTAATTTAAATAAATTTTAAATTTTGTTACAATTTAGGCCCAACGAATATAGTAATACTACAAAGATAATACGAATGTTTAACGTTCTAACATACTAAAATATAAGGAAGGGGATAAAGTCCTTCTCAATACCGAAAACCTCAATACTAACTACTCTTATACTAAATTTATACCCTTCTTTAAAAGATTATTCGAAATTTTTAAAGCGGATAGCTACCGGGTAATATTTAAATTTCGAATTAATATAAAACATAGCCCTACCTTCTACGTTAATAAAGTTAAATTATAGGATAAAAAAGGCTTACCGGGGTAAATAGATATGAAGGAATAGAATATTTATACTAATTATAGTTATATTATAACGAGGATTAATAATAAGGAGGAATTTATAGAATATAAATTTATTAAAATTAATAATTATTAGAAGAATAATAAAGAACGTTAGAAATACTTCGTTATTTAAGTACCCCTATATATACCGTTATAGTAGCTACGTACCGATATATTTATAACCTCTAACGTTATCCGGATTTTCTATAACGAATATTTTAAAGCGCTATACCCGTTAGATCAAATAATATTGGAGAAGAAATAAAAGAAAAAGAAAAGATAGAAGGAAATAGAACGGGAAGTAATAGTTCCGCAATGGAATTTATAGCGATACTAGCCGGCGATAACAGTTATAGAGGCCTTTTAAATATAGACCGCTCGTTTAATAAGGATTTTTATTATTTTATAAAATATTAGTTAATTATATAGCTTCTTTTAATCTAGGGAAGTATTATAGGGCTAGCCTATATACTTTATACCTAATACTAACGTATAGTAGCTTCTAAAACTGCCGTATACTGGTATTACCGGTAAGGCATTACTATTGCCGGCAGCTGATTAGCTAGAACGCTACCTGCCGCAGGATCGTTAGACCCGCTGGCGGCCGCCTTTATAAGGCCAGCCTTCTAGGTACTCGGCTACACTTTCTCTTCCTTTCTCCTTCGTGCAATTACGTACGATTACATCTACCGTCTACCCATTGCCCGTGATAGATATTTTAGGCCTAGTTATTATTATCCGTATTATTTTAATATTAAAATGATATTGAGATAATATAATACTAGGAGAAACGAAATTTATTCGCTATAGTAGTAAGTGAGAATTATGATCGTTATAAATAAAGTATAAGTAGTATGGAAGATTACAATTGAAATAAAACTAGAGGTTTTTATTCGGCGGCATTTAACGCCGTACGGTTTTCCCTTTTAGAAAATTGGAGAAGGACCCTATGCTAATAGGGTGTTATAGTTTATAGTATAGGATAAAAGATTATTATTAGTGTTAAAGTCTAAAGAAGATAAAGAGACGCCTAATAATCCAACCTTTTCTAATACTTTGAGGAAAGAAAACTAGAGAAAAAAAAACGCGAGGAATCTTTATTTTATTATACGATAATGGTACCTTTACTAGTTGTATTCCGTTATTATATCAATGCTTTTTTCTACTCCTTACCTGCTTTTTTGAGTTTTTTTTTCTTTTTATTTACGTTACAACATCACAAAATCAAGATATTATCATAAGATATTTTAAATTTCTTAGTAGAACTTGATTCAAACTGGAATAAAAGTAGTAACCTCTACAACACTAGTAAGTATAATAGCTATCAAGCTACTAAGCTTACTAGATAATTAACTTAAATGATTATGGGAACAGCTATGTGTCTAAGCTTATATTAGCTAGAAAAAAAAAGAATTTTAGCTTTGATCTTTTATTGAGAAATATTCTTTTCCTAGTCTAAGATTATATTGTCACTCTGCTTTTCTTTATTTATTCTTTTCTTAATAATAACTAACGGTTTTATCAATATACAATCAATACTAGAATAATTCGGATAGGAAGGTGGTTATTTTTGTATCTTTTGCAATTTAAAACACGGAATAGTTATAAAGTAATTTCAATTGCAGAATGAAAAGTAGCTTTTGTAAGCTGCTATTTGAACCGTGTGTTGCTTGGTGATACCATTCCCTCTTTTAAACTACCAAAATGAGTTATTTTATTGAAATGCTTATTTTTTCAATATTTTAAAGATTCTGTAAGGAAGAAAAAGTGTTTCTATCTACTGCGGTCTAGTACTATTAATTGTAGGGCCAAAATTCATATACTAAACTTAATTAAAAGATTCCAAGTTCAGCCAAACTTGAGACCCGTATATTTAGATGAAAAAAACGCTTTTCAATATTGCGAATGGAATTACTCTTTAACTAATACGTATATTGGAATGCAATATGCTTCTTATGTTTCACCATCTTATTCTAATTATTTTAATAACTATATTATTTTCTTTAAAACTAATAGTTGTTAAGATAATTATAAAGAATTCTATGGATTACACCTATGGAGTAAAAAACAAACAAACTACCTACCAATCGAACTAGTAGCTTAATAGGCCTAAGAACTACTCGCTACCTTAGGTTGTCAGTCCAATCTACTTTGTAGTTTGAGTTTCATTTTAGAGAATATATTGTATGGTATACTACAAATAATATGGATATGAAAATGAAATCGAAAATGAAATAGAAAGTGAAGTTGAAAACAAAGTAGCAGATTAAGTAAGAGATAGAATAAAAAAGGAAATTGAAAAGGAAACGGGTAGTGAAATAGAAAATAATATAAAATAAACATAAAAGATGGAATGAAAAATGAAATGAAAAATAAAATGAAAGGTGAGAAATGGAATCAAAAATAATAGTATCCAAGTAGTAAGAGTTACAAGTAACTATTTAATTAGATTGAACGTTATAAATGAATAATAATATATTGAAAGCGAAATATAAAAATGTGGAATAGTTTGATAGTAATGTAAGAATATATACATATAAACCAGAAATTGGAATTTAATTACATATTACTTATATAAAACGAGAAGTTAAAGTAAATGTAAACCCTTACTAACAACTAGATTTGTTTTACATTTTCTAAAAAACTTACCTTACTTATAATATATAATACAAACAGATAGTAAAGTCTTATTTCTGTTTCTTTATTATATAAATGGACTGATCTATATAGATTACAATATATTATATAGATATATGCTCAAGAACTACTCTTAAATAATAATTACTTAATAAGAAGTAACATCAAGCATTTTACTATCTTTCTTAGGTATATAAGGCTCTGTACAAGAAACAACTGTATTAGATACTAAACTACTATAACTAAATACATTACGCCTACCTCACTTGCATTAAGTAAGCTTATAATGATATTTATGAATCATTATCATCTACTTATAACGCCTTGCTGGTATAGGGCTCTTCTTTAGGTTTCCTCAAGTGAAAAACCGTATAGTGTTAAACGCTCCGGATAAAATTTCGAATTTTATTACTATAATAATCTATTTATATATTTGACTTTCTACTTATTATTATATTAGTTTTTACTTACTACTACAGTATACAAGTCCTATCCCTTTCACAATATGTTAATTTCATATAAGAATAATAATACTAAGAATAAGTATACTAACTTTCTCTACTACTTTTCTACTTTAACCTTATTATTCCTTCTCTTACCTTTTCCCTACTCCCTTATTCTATTCTTCTATCTACCTTCTTCTCTATCACGGGGCTGGCGCCCAATACAGCATCTAGCTCAAATTGGCCAAACGTAAGTGCTAAGACAGGAGGCCGTATAAGAGACCTTGAGTTAATTTGGCGGGCGGTGCTATAGCGCCCGGGAGTTTTAGAGCCTCTTGAAAATACTTTGAACTATTTAGCACTCCAAGAAATATAACTATTAAAATCTAACGGTTAACTTTATCTAAAGGGTAGCATTTTCTCCTTTGCTCCTTCGTAAAGTTTTATTATACCTATAGCAGGTATTCATTATAGATGACTTTAGTACCCCCCCTCCCCCTATTAGGCTCTACCTTCTTATTAATTCATTAAAGGAAGGATTATCAATGGTTTCAATTTAATATATACTAAGTCTAAAATAATCTCTTGTTTGATCTGAAACGAGACTAATACGAATATAGAAGCCTCTTACAATTTCCTAGTGGTTAAAGAAATTAGAATACCCATTAACGTTATTTAATCTGAATAATCTTTTCTTCCAAGCTCCTTAAGCGAGTCTTGAATTCTACGTAAAAGTTAAATTGATATAGCGTACTATTGATTAAAGATTTAAGAATTACACCTCTACTATTAACTTTTCTGACAATTACTTTACATATGTAAAATAATTCTAAAATACTGCTTTTGATATAGGTAAACGGCCAACTTCCATTATTTTTGCTCTAACTACTTGCAATGAACTAATAACCGTAGTAAATATAAAATACAGTAGGCGGAGCCAAGGTCCAGGGGAGACAGAAAGACGCCCATACTTAATATTTTAAGGAAGGAAAAGAGAATAAATATTAAAAATGAAAATAGAAATAAAGATGAAATTGAAATTGAAATGAAATTGAAAAATAAGAATGAAAATAAAGATAAAAGTGAAAATAAAATAAAAAATAAAGAAAATTGAAAACCAGAACAAAGATAGAAATATAGATAAAAATAAAAATAAGAAAGAAAAGAGTTTTAAGATTTTTTTCGTTCTTTTTCTTTTCTAGAATTCTCATTTCAACCTTAGCCCTAACCCCCATTTCCTAAGACCTTCAGGGTTAAGGGTGCGGTTTGGGACTTAATTATTTCCAGGATTTAACTATTTTTAAACAGGTTATCTTTGGGATTTAGTTATTTATACGTATTTGTAGCCCAAATATCTTTTTTTTCTTGATAATTACTCGGCCGGATAACGTACAACCGGTATTAAAATACTAAGAAAAAAAGGCCGTTAATTTAAACTAAGTATATTCAAATATATATTGTCACAGGGCTAGCCTGTGTGCCTTATGCCTAGTACTAACGTACAACAGCTTTTAAGACTGCCGTACGCTAGCATCACCGGTAAGGTATTGCCATTACCGGCAATTAATTAGCTAGAACGCTACTGCTGCAAGTTTGTTAAACCCGCCGGCGGCCGCCTTTATAAAGCTAGCCTTCTAAACACTCGGCTGCACTTTCTCTTCCTTTCTCCTTCGTATAATTATATATAGTTATATCTACCATTTACCTATTGTCTGTAATAGTTAATTATACCTCTTAACTATTATATTTATAGTACAAACTCTTTCTTTTCATCGCGTAATTAATCTTCAATATTAAACGCGTACGTATATAGAAATCGCTTCGTTATGAATCGCCGAATCCAATACTTTAATTAACAATTATAGTTATAGTAATTATAAATCTGAATTTCACTCCCTTTATTTAATAAATAAAGGTAGGTATTCTTTATTTAAGGAATAAGAAATTACTTTCTACAATTAATTCTTTTTATATTTAATAATGAGAACAGTATTTGTATATCCCTCTCCTGTAGTAATAATATTAATAGTTTCATTATTTTTAATACTCTTCTTAGAAGTATACTATTTGATTTAAATAATATCTAAGAAGCGTTTAATGAAATTGTTAGTATTATTAATATTACTATTTATTAGGTAACGGTTATTAAATTTCTTCCCTTAACAGCGATTAGCGACTTCCTTATTAGTATTAGTAATGATGAAGAGAAAGAGGCTATTCTTCGTACTTATTTCAATTTAGTTAACAATATTATTTAAACTCCTACTTTCTATTTAATTATTATTCCATATAGTCGCCTTTACTATAATAATTTCATTCAATTTAAGGATATTGCCATTAATTTTAGATTTTTTTGATGATATGATTTCTTATTTACTATTACCCCTTACCTATAATACTTAAGACGAATGAATTAGATTTCTTGATAATTTAATTAAGTTCCTAAACGAAGTTGCTTTTTGCGATAATAGTAACTCAAGTATTATTACTAGTAATAGTACTGGTAGTAGCGGTAATAAATAGGAAGAAAATGATTCCAATTTTATAGAGATCGATTATAAGGAGATTAATAAAAACACTTTATAAAATTAGTATAGTAAGGGTAATTATATTAATTGCAGTTAAAATGGTTATATAGCGTATTAACATATCAATATCATTTATTATAACGGATATAGTAAATAGATAGCCGGTAAGGGTAAGAATTTTAGTATTATTATTAAGTTTAAGAACCCGATTATCAATTATATAATAGTAACTACCGCCGCCCTTACGGCCTTAACTATATTAATAGCCGCCACGGCCGCTCCAATTATTTTGCCTCTAATTTAGTATGGAAATAGCGAACCCTAATTCTAAATTGTAAGCGGGGGTATAAAAGGGGAATATAAAGGAAAGTAGAAGGGGAATTAGTAGTAAAGATAGAAGTTAAGTAAACTTTTAACTATTAGGGTAATGAATAGGTTTTAATAAGTACTTCAAAACTTTATAAATGGAATATAACTTTTTTTTCTACGTACTTTCAAGTATAACTAGTATAATAATAAAACTGAATATATATTTTTAATCGATTCTAAGTATATAGGGAAAGCTTGTCTAGATTAATTATTTACTAAAAGAACGAGCTTATAACGTAATTAATTAGAAAGTGTAACGAGGGCAGTACGGTTAATACGGGTGCTGGTCGTATAGCTTGATCAAGATTTTATAAAGGAGGGAAAAGTCTATTTAAGATGCGGATCTACCGGCGTAGAACTTTTCATTAGGGTTGCGCGCTCTGTACTATTATAGTTAACAACTATTCTGATTTTAGAAATCAAAGTTTATGATCCGGGCATTAGCCTTATAATATTACCCCCCTCCCTTCCCCCTCCCTACCCCTCTCCTACCTCTTTCTTACTTATTATTATAATCGGTCTCCTATGCATTTACAGTTTTTATTTTAGATATAGATTTATTTTATATACCGCTAACCGATATAATTATACTTTCTATAATGATATAATTATAGTATTAAATACTAGAGAGCGGTAGGTAGTAATAAGTAATAGGTAGTAATTTATATGTATACGTTTGCTTATTCAAATTTATATATATAATCCCCTTCCCCTTTGTCACAGCACTATATAACATACCTTAGCACCCTCAGCGCCCCGGTACCGAAGCCCAGCCGTTCCTTAATTATACCTCCACTTAGCCTATATATATAGTCTGAAAGCAGAATTTTCGCTACTCTCTTCTAATCTTCTCCTATTCGTACAATATTACGCCTTCTCTAAATCCCTTTTAGTCGGTAATATAATAGTATATTACACCTTTTCTATTAATCGATAGCCCGACGATTAAAATTGTTTCGCTTTAACTTCCTTTAAAAATAGTACCGACTTTACCCTATCCTAACTTAATTACGCTTTACCTACAACCTAATCCTACTCCGCTATAACTATTATTTAGTAAACCCCTTAAATTTACTACCCTAATACTACGCCTATATTATATTACTATTATGTTACTTCTAGAATAATATTAATTAATTAATTTTAATATTTTAACCCTATTTTATATTAATAATTATTTCTATATTATAACCTTCTAACTATATTATAAACAATTCTATAGGAACCCCGAATATTATTATATTTAATTTTAGAATAATATTTACTTACAAAGTAATTAATTATACCCTCTTCTATTTTAATACTTTCTCTTTTATTTATAAAACGGTTATAAACTTCTTTGAAGACTTTTTTAACCTTATTTCTACTTTGGAGGCAAACTTTAATATTTTTACCTAATTTTAATTTTACTTTATAATTATTAAAAAATATTTCGGCCGAATATATAGTAAATTCTATATAGCCCGGTAAAAGGCTTTAAAGGCCTAATAGGCTATTAGCTAGGTTTAGTACGTTATAATATAGAATTTTATAATAATTTTATAAGTATAGTAGGACTTCGTTAGGGTTATAGTGGAAGTTACTATTATAATTATATAAATTTAATAGACGTAGTAATAATTTAATAAAATTGAGAATTATATTTTATATATAAATAATAATATTATAGTAGCGACGCAATAATCCTAATATATTATAAATACTTTTACTATTATCCGCTTACGTAATATAAAACCTTTAATATTTAGCGGCGCTGAAATAGTACTATTTAAATATTAGGAAGAGTATATTAATTAATAATTTTAATTAATTATTAAATTTATATTCGATTTCGCTATCTATCTGACCCTAACCAACTATATTCTTTATATTTCCTAATACTTTTCTAGCGATACTTATACTTATAATTAAGTTAAGATTAATATTATTATATTTAACCTTTATAACGCTTTAATTTAGCCGGTTAAGTTTTTTAATTTTTAAAATATCTTTATTTACTTTAACCTTTACTATATTACTTTAAATATTTATATTAAAGTAATTTAGGAAATAGACTATTTTAAATAAAGAAATATATTATTCGTTAACTTTATTACTATTTTTATTAAATTAATTAACTAATATAAATTCAATAATTATTATCATATTAATATATTTAAATTTTAAAATTAATAGCCCCTTTTAAAATACTTTAATTAACGTTACAATCCACCCCGTAGCCGATAATTTCGCTACGTAGGTCGAGTTCTTCTAAATTATCATTAATAACGTTAATAACTACCGATATTAGAACGGTAACTCTTTAATTATATTATATTCCCCCCTTACTAGGGATATTAATAACCCTATAGTCTTTAATAGAATAGGCGCCCTTTAGAAGGGCCCTATCTCCTAAATTCAAAGGGATAGACGTTAGAAATTTAATTTATATATATATTACAGCGCTTCCAATTATTATATAATAATATATATAGTAAAGGCTAAATTAAGACCTATAGGTTTCGCTATTATTTCGGCCCCTCTATAGAAGACGAGAAAAATTTAACTTCTAATATAAATTACTATTAGAGGTTTAATTTAAAGGATTTAGAGGATTTATATCTATATTCTATAAGATTTAATATTAGTTTTTTTTTTCGAATTCGTTTCGTTTTAACGCCAATTCCCTAATCCTTTATTCTATTATAATCAATTCCGGTTACTCTTTAATAAGCTTTATTAATTCTATTTTCATTTACTATTATAATATCTTTATAATATTATTCCCCCGGCCCCGTACCTTCCGGTTAGCTAATAGCCGGGAGGGGGGTAAAATTTCGTATATTTATATTTTAATATATTTAATTAATTTATTTACATATTACTTTACTTTGTTTATTTAACCGCTCGGTAGCCCGGATATAATTCTTAACCTCCCTTAATTAAAGAAGTATAACCCGACAATTAATTAATCTAATAAATTTATAAAACTACTTAATTTTATTATTATTAAAATACTACTTTAATTTAATTCCGCTTAATACGAATACCCGGACTTTAAAACCCCTTTAACTAACTTCTTACTAATTATATAATTTACAACGCTTATCTTCCGTAATAGATTTAAACCTACTTTAAAATTAAAATAGTTTTACTTTCGGTATTTAATTATAAATAAAATATTACCTATTAATAATATATACCCGAACGGCTATACTTGACTTTAAAACGCTTTTATTTATATTTTATCCGTAGTTAATTTTATCTTTTCGTATAAAGAGCCTGATATAAAAATTTATTAATATATACCGGACTAATTGTATTATTTTATTAAAAAATAAATAGAAAAACCTTTTAGTACCGGAACTAATTATTTAATTAACCCCGGCTAATTTTTCTACTACTTTAATAATCTTACGCTTTAAACAATCCTTTAAGGTTAACTAATTATATAACCTTTCCCTTAACTAATTACTAATTATAAGGGTTAAATAATAAAAAATTATAATTCTAAGGCGTTTTAACGGAAAATGTTTAGAAATATATTAATAATAAACTATTATTAATTCGATAAAAGATTTTTATAGCCCTTCCTAAATACCTTTGAAAGAAATAGAAGGCTTTTAATTCTAATACTACTAAAATAATACTGCCCTACCGCCCCTTCAATTATAAAATCGATTTAATTCCGGAATAGACCCTTTTTTACTACCGCCCCCGCCCTATATTATAAGAAAAATCCCGGATTATCCGTAAATATTTAAATGATTATTTCGCTACTAAATTTATCCGCCTAAATTCCTTCCTTATTATTACCCTAATTCTATTTATTAAAAAGTTGGGTGGAAACATTTATATTTATATCGATTATTAGGGGTTAAATAATATTACTATTAAGAATAGGTACCCTATCCCTTTTATTAGGAAGACGATCGACGTTTTTCGGGAAGTATAATAGTTTAGTAAATTCGATATTATAACGGCTTTTGATTGGCTCTGAATTGCTTCTAAAGATAAATAGAAAATTACTTTTATTATTAAATTCAAATTCTTTAAATATTTTGTTACGAATTTCAATATAATGGGCGCCTCCGCCTCCTTCTAATATTATATTAATTATATATTTTTCAACGTTTTTAATAAATATATTATTACTTATTTAAATAATATTTTTATTTATAGTAAGACGAAGGCGGAATATAAATACTATTTTAAAGATATTATTTCTTATTTATATAAAGTAGGCTTTATTATAGATATTTAGAAATATGAATTTTATAAATATGAAATTAAATATTTAAGTTTAATTATTTTTAGGGAAGGCCTTTATATAGACTTAGAAAAGGTAAACGTTATATTTAATTAGGGTATCTCCGAAATGTTAAAAGACCTTTAATATTTTATCGGCTTCGTGAATTTTTACCGCCGTTTTATTAAGGGTTTTTTAAAGATTACCTAACTTCTTACTATACTAATATTTAAAGATAAATAAACCTTATTCTTATTATTAATAATTATAATTATATTCAAATAATTTGAAGCGGCCTTTATTTCGGTACCGGTATTAACCTACTACAACCCTAACCGAAAAACCGTTTTTAAAGTAGATATATTAAATTAAGCCTCTAGAAACGTATTATTTTAAATCGATAAGGAGGGGAAATACTACCCTATTCTTTTCTTTTCTTCTTCTAAATATTTTTTAATTAAATATAATTATAAGATTTATAATAAAGAATTACTCGTTATTATTAAAATTTTCGAAGAATAACGCTTTAAATTCTAAAATATGAAAGAACCGGTAAAAGTTATTATAAATTATAAAAGCTTATAGTACTTTACTTCTATAAAGTTCCTTGATTAATAATAAATTTAATAATTTAAATTCTTTAGCGATTTTCGTTTTAAAATTATTTATTACCTTAAAATATATATTATAATTTCTAATATATTTTTATACCTCCCTAATAACGCTCTAATTAATAAATAGGATATAGGTAATAACTATATTACCAACTGTATACAAACTTTCTTATTAAAAGAGAATTAGATTATAGAATAGGATCCGAATAGTAATTTAAGTAAATTAATATTAATAAAATTTCTTATTTTTAACACTGAATTACTTATTAATAATTATATTAATATAATTTATTTAACTTTATTAAAATTTTTAATAACTCTTACAATACTTTAAAACCCTAATTATAATACGTTCCTAAAATAATTGTAAAAGGTTATCGGCGCTACTATAATTAATTATAAAGTAATTTACAATAGGATTTTAATTAGAAAGAGATTTTTTATCCCCTTTTATTTTAAAGTTCGGTTATAGGTTTTATAACGTACCTACGTATTTATATTAGAGAGATACTTTAAATAATTTAAAATTTATAATTTCGTACAACGGATATATATATAATTAAACCTTTTTTATTAACGTCGCTACTTTTATTTAAAATTATTACCTCTATATATAAATAAAGAATTCCTACCTCTCGCCCCTAAACCTCCTCAAACCCTTATTAATATTATTTTGTAATTAGTCTAATATTTCTATTATTTTTATTAGCCCCTTTCTAGCAATTAAAGTAGGCGGTTATATTTATACCTATATAATAATCGTTATTAATTATTTAACGAAGATACGTTATTATATTAGTATATAGAATTTATCGGTTAAGGTAACTATTATAGCCTTCCTATACGAAATCTACCGCCTCTATAGTATATTAAATTTTATTATTTCCAACCGAAATATTTAATTCGTCGCTGCTTTTTAATAGGAGTTTTACTATTTATTAGGTATAAAGTAGAGGCTTTCCTCTTCGGCCTACCCCGAAACCGACGGCTAATCAGAAATTATTAACGCTTATATTAAATAATACCTCTATACCTTCTATTTTTATTATTAGGACGATTGGTTATAATAATTACTTTTACTAGAATTTACAACTAATAATTATATTTCCGAAACTATTAGCCTCTTTCTATTTTTCATTAATTATAGATAATACCTTAAAATAGGTTCTAAATTACTATATTATAGAACTAGCCTGATATTATTAATATAGCGTTAGGAATTATTCAATACGTATAACGTTAAAAAATAGGTAAATCAGGTTATTATTAAAGCCTGGATATTTATAAAAGAGGTTTAAAAACATGATTAATATTATATTAATATATATAAGTCTAATATATTTAAATATAGGGTAGGTAATAGAATTTAGGTTAATATAAGGTATTAGAATTAGGGTAGACCGGTTATTAAATTCTTTAATAAATAGGTAGGCCTTTTTATTATTAAGAAAGTATACCTCCGAACCGTTACTATTACTATAGATACTTCGTATAAAGTTTTCTTAATTTTCTATATTTCCTTCGTTTACCCCTATTATGAGAGCCTCTTAAATTAGGATATATTTGCTAATACTTCGGATTAGCGGGTTCAAAACGTTATTACCTCCTTTACTAACTTTAAGAAAAAGGAATAGTATTTCGAATATATTATAAATTTTCGATAGGATAAGAATAGTAATTTGGAATATAGAATTAAATAGCCGAAGTTATATTATCCTAATTAGCGTTTAGTAAAGGATTTCTAAATAAATATTAATAATATTAAAGATTTTTATTATTAGAACCTAAAGAAGCCCGGCCCCTAATTATAATAGGATAAAGCCGGGACGTTAAGGGAATTTTGAAATATTATTATTCGCCGAAGGAGCTTTCGGCTATATAATTAAAAACCCTTTATTTTTAACTTAAGGGACCCTATAAAATTTTTATATTTTTTCTTTTTCTTTATAATAATAATCGTCTTATTCCCTATACTATAAACTATAGTGCCTTATTGGCATGGGGTCCTTCTCCAGTTCTTTGGAGGGGAAAACCGTGAGGCGTTAAGCGCCTCCGGATGAAAACCCCTAGCTCCATCTCGGCCGTAGCTTACTACGCCGCTCCTACTTCGCTTATAGCTATAACGGTTCTCACCCACCGCTATAGCGAATATAATCTCGTCTCCTCCATTATTATATTATCCTAATACTAGAATAATAAGAATAATAGGAATAAGATTAGGCCCGATACGCTACTTCCTTCGCCGCCTCTCTATTTTACTCTCTACCGCTCCTTCCTCCGCCTTTTCCCTACTTCCCTATCCTATCTCCCCGTTTACTACCCTACTTCTCCGCCTCCTTCCCCCGTTTATAATTACCTCCGCCCCGTTATTTACTTTCCTACCCTACGGCTCTACCCCTATTTATATTAATATAAAGACCCCTCCCTTCGTCTATATAATCCCCTATATAGCGCCCCTCCTAATCCTTCTCCTTCTCCTTCCCTATTACGACTTCCTTTAAAATAATTTCCTCCGGCCGTTATCGTCCTAACCCTATCGATTTAACTTCCAATACAGAGGGTCCCTCCCCCGTTATATCCCTAGGCCCTACGTCCCTTATAATCGTACCTTTAGAGCCTACATTCCTCGCTCGTACCCTTTACAATTTCTTTAATAGTTATCCCTTTTAGAACCGGTATAATTTCTTCCCTTCTTTCTTTAATCCTTATATTAATTTAATTAATATTATTTATAAGATTCCTTACTTTTATTATATTTTAAATCTCGCTTCCGCCTTATATTCTAATAATAAATTTAATTCTTTTAATACTTTTAAAAAGGTTATTACTATTAGGATTTGTTTTATTTTGTTTATTAGTAGGTCCCTCGTTTTCTATTCTTCTTTTTTATTATTTAATTCCTACGTTTCTAACTAGCGGTACTTAGAATATTATTTACAACTATATTTCTAATAAATATATATTAAACGTCCCTACTAGTTTTTATAATACTTATAACGTTATTTAAACGGTAGCTATTACTATAATATTAGGTAATTCGGATAGGTTCGATTATAACTTAAATATTTTCCGTTGTATCGCTAATAATTTTACTAATTATATATATATTCATTTAGAATAAAATAGCCTTCTTACCGACTTTAAATATTTTTTTTAATATTTTAAATTATAATATTATTAAATAATAATAGAAGGGTTATTACAGGTTAGTTGCAAAGGATATTCGTTATAGTTATATCTCTTCCTTACCCAGTAGTAGTATTATAAATCCGGTTTAGATTACGTCTAATTTTAATAATAATATTATTATTCTTATATATATTATATCCGGCGGTAGTAGTTATATTATTCCTATTTATATAGTTTTCAATTTTAATAATAGTAGTAGTTCTATTCCCGGTAACCCTATAGCCGTCGATACTCCCGGTCGCGCCTTTATAAACAATAATTAGATTTAATAGTATTTTAAGGTTATTATAAATTCAATTTATATAATAGAATTATTTAAATAGCTTCTTAAACGTAATTAATTATTTATTAAATAATACTTTTCAGTTTTTATTATAATTGTAATTTAAATAACTCTTATAATTAATATAAATATTTCCTCCTTCTATCCTATTGTTCTAATATTATAAATATTCTATTTTCCCCCTATAAATATTTTGCGATTTCCTTATATTATTCCTCTTCTAGTTCGAATATTAAACAGTATTCTTCTAACCTCCCTAATTTTAATACTTATAATAGAATCCTTTCGGCTTTAATTCTATTATTTAAATATTTTTAAAGTTCTTCCTTTATTAATAATTAAATTTTTAAATTTAATTAGAAAATAGTATTTATATTAAAGTAATTTAGGATAATATAAGCGAATATTTCTTTTTTTAATTTATCGGCGTAAATAGGAGTTAGGATACCTAATACTTTCTTCCGGTAGAAGAAAGCCTAGAGGCTAATAACTTCTATTCTAACCTAAATAAGGAGGGAACTTTTCGCTTTAATTAATAGGTATAGCTCTTCTTCATTTTCTTCTAATTGTTAGCATTTTCCCTTCTTCTTCTTTATACTGATTATATATTGTTAAATAACCTTTCTACTAAATTTAGGGGTAAGGTCGGTGGTAGTAAATTCGTACCGTCGCCCTAATTTTACTATTACTACCGCTAGGTAATAGTTATAGCGCAATACCTATTCCTAATTCGTTATATCTTCTAACTATTCTTCTTTATTAATAATTATTAACTTTAGAGTTTACAATAGTAGTAATAGTTAAATCCTTAATACCGAAGGGGGGCTAATTACTATTACTAATAACCTCTCTATTAGCGCTTACGTTTCGGCTTACCAAACTTTAACTATACTATTCTCTAATTTATCGGCGAATAGCCGACCCCTAATTTATTGTATTTAAATATAATTGGAGATTTAAATTACAGTCCTCTAAACGAACCGGATTTAGTCTATCCAGGCGAATCTTTTTTTAAAAGTCCGGACCTTTTTATTAAAGTAGAAGTCGAATAACGGATAGAAAGTTTCTATTTCTAAATTTTATATTAGCGTAACTTTATATACCCCGGTAATAACTTTTAGATATTTAATCTAATATTTCGCTAGCCTAATTATTATCCCCTAAGGTTTTTTATAAATTTTAATTAGCTAATAGAATACTAAGGCTCCGTATACGATAGCGCTACAGATATATTTAATATATATTTCCTTTACCTAAATAAAAGAGTAATCCTATATTTTTATTATTAATTTCGTAAGTATATTTATTTATATTATTATTTTCTTTTTTATTACTTCTACTTAAACCTTATAATTAAATTTATAGTTTAGCTAAACCTTTAGGAATTATATTAATTCCGTCGGTTAAAGTACTATTTCTTTAAGTTAGAGAATTTCCATCCTTAGTATTTTCATTTATATAAAATATATTAACTCCGTTTTAATTATTTCGAATTCTATACCTCTTACCCCTACCTATTCTAAATATATTTTTTATATTACTTATAACGTCCGGCAATTTTCTTTAGTAATATAAATTATTACTACTATATTAATATTATTAACGAAGCTAATTATAATTATATTTAGGATTATTATTAATTTTTAATATAATAGGGTAATAAAAAGAATAAATAAAATAGGGGAGAGGGGGGAGCTTTATAATATTTTAGCGGTAATTTCATAAGGGCGGGAGGTTTTGTTATTAAAGAAGAAAGAGCTTCTTCTTCCAATAATAAAGTTCGCTACCTACCGAATAATCTATATTGGGAGTTATATTTCCTATAGGGTATATAAAAGCTACTTATAATTAATTCTATTAAATACTCTATTTAAATTTAGGAATATAAGGGACGTTATAGCTCTAAGCTTTTAAATTATATATATTATATTAGTAATTACCTATATTATGAACTCTATCGAACGGCCTGCCTAGTTGCCTATTTAGCCCTTTAGTAGGAATTTGAACTCTTTAGCTACCTATATAAACCTTTTAATTATAAACGTTTCGAAGATTTTTCCTACGTTACTAAATAGCAATATTAGCCTCTATACGCCTACTAGCCTCTATTAGGCAACGCTCTTCCTAAATTTTTTAAAAATAATTACTTTTATATCTTTAAATTACTATAGGAAATATCTAAGCCGGAGGCTAGTAGATATTAAGTATGCTATAGCCTACCGGAATAGTTACCTATATAATTTTAAAAACCTATTTAAATATTAATCAATCCCGGGGGCCTTATTAAGCGCTATCTGGGAGAGTACGTCCTAAATATCCTCTTTATTAATTAATTCATTAATAATTATTAGTTTAATATTATTTAACGGTTTAATTTAATCTAATAAGTAATCTATTAGGACTTTTACCTTCGGGAAGAAATAATTGGTAAGGATTTTAGTTTTACTACTATAATTTCTAATTTCTATTGCCCCTTTATATATTTGAAAGGCTAATAGTTTAGGTAGGTTTATTAGTTAGTAGCTTCGGGTATAGGCCTATTATTCTAAGGGTTAAAATCGATTCGGGTTTTTCGAAGCTTCGGCGATACTATTATACTACGTAGCCTATTAAGCTTTCGCAATTATCCTCTTCTTTTTTATTATAGCTTCAATAAAATCCTTTTAATTCGATATTATCTAGTATTTAAATTATTCCTAATATATCTTCTATATTTCTTTCATTATTATTTTATATTTTAATATTTATTAATTTATTTTCCTCCTTCAATTTTTCTTCTAATATAAGACGAATTCCTCTATAATATTTGTAAATTCCCCGTCGAATTTGCGAAAAGCGAGTTTAAAATCTTCTATTATATTAATCCTTTTTAAGACCGATATTTGTTTTTCTAATACTTCTTTTACTTTTATTATATTTATAAGACTCTAACTATATCCTCCTTCCTCTTCCGCTTTTTTATTTTTTTTTCTTATTTAAATCTAGATTTCCTAAGGGTAATAGTCCGAGCTGGTTTATTCGTACCTTTACATTCCTTAATATTCAGCCTCAACTTTAGGTAATAGTTATATATAATTGATTATTCTATCCCTCTCTCTTTATATTACGTTCCCGAACTTTATTAGTTTACTATAAGGGGTAAATAAATTAAATTTCTAACGTTATACTTATATAAGGAGGTAAATAGCCCCTAGGCTAATCCTATTCTTTAGATTTTATATTTATACGTATTTATAAAATATAAAGGGGAATTAATTACATAATAGTAATATCGCTTATATAATTATAGCCCCCCCTAAAGAAGTAATACCCTTATCCTCCGTTAAAGGATTAGAAGGAACCCTATTTTAAAATAATTAATAATTTAATTGAAAATATTCTATTAGAATATAGGGAAATTGTACGAAAAAGGGAAATTTCTATTTAAATAAGAGGAGACTTATAATATAGTAGCGATTTAGGAGCTAGGTAGAAATTTAAATAGGGATATTTATTATCCTAAAAGCAGAAGATATTTTGGAGTCGATTATATAAAGAAGGGGAAGGTAGTAATATATATAGATAGGAAATAAAATTTAAAGGATTTAAATTTCTAAATTGGAAAAGATTAGGCTATAGTAACGTTTAAGAATTTAAGGGACCTAACAATTGTCTTTTCTATTTACTTTTTTATCCTTATATAAAGAATATTAGAATATTAATAGGGATTATTATTCTTTAAATTTATTAAAGTTATTACTTCTTTAGGGGGGGCTATAATTATATAAGCGATATTACTATTATGTAATTAATTCCCCTTTATATTTTATAAATACGTATAAATATTTATCGGGCTTTACAGGTTTAATAGTTTCAATTGGAAGGATAGGCCAACGATTTTCTTTAGCTATCCCCTCTTCGTAATTCCTCTAATATATCTCTCTAGGGTAGTAATAGTACAGGAGTTAGGGGGGGTATTTAGGAAGATATTTTCATCTATAATTTCTATTATTAGTTCTAATACCTTTCTAATTAAATTCTTATAGGGGGCGAACGTTTGTAGCCTTTCGGTATACATTACAAACGCCTTCGCAATCGCCTTCCAGAAAATAAAATATTTTTTATAATTATATATATAATAGCCCTTCTTTTTATACAGCTTATAATAGATAAGCGATTTATTATTATTAAATAGATAATTTATTTCGCCGAAGCGATCTCCTTTATATTTAATTTTGCTATAGCAGGTATAGATATTTTTTTAACAGTAAAATTTTACTATATATCCAATTCCCTAATATTTAAAGTATTATTAAACGTTACTCGAAGTTTAGAATAATTCGTATAAATATACGCTACTATTCTAGAGGAAGAGGTTATTTTAAAGGAAGTACACCGCTGATATAATAGCGATTTCTATTAGAAGTAGGCTTTTGTTCTCTCCGTCCCTTCTCTTCTATAACCGAATTCTAATAATAAATACCTTTAGGTTTTTCCTTTTTACTATATTTAATATAGCTTCTAACGTAATATAATTATCGATACTATTCTAAAATACGCTTCGAATTAATACGCCTATAATACTTATAATAATAAAAATATCAGGGCCGAAAACTTCTTTAACCTATATCTAATTATATTAATATTAATTACGTATAAATTTATTAAATATAATTATGTAGTTTATAGTAATTAGTATTCTAATAACCGTTCGGATTATTAAACCGGTATTCTTCTTATTTAGGTATATAGTTAGGGTTGTCTTTGTATTTTTATTTAAATAGTTTACAAATTCAACGGTAATCGTTATTCCTTTAATAGTAAACTATCGTTCGAAGTTAGAGGGGATAAACTTTTTAATAGTAATAGGTAGTTATTAGAGGGTAGTACTAATTTTACTCGGGCTAGCTTTCACTATAATATCGGCCCAACGCTTCAACACCTTTTAAATACCTTTCTTAATTTCCTTTAGAATATCCTTCTTTAGATTATTGAAATCCTTTTTAGTAATAAATTAATTGGTTCTAACCTTACTAGCTTCGGGTTATATAAATCTATTTTTTCTAATATATACCTTCGCGAATTCGAAAAGCAATTCTCGAACCTAACGACGGTCTTCGGTCGAAATAATATTATAGTCCGTAGATTTATTCGCTTTAGCAATAAACTTCTTTAATATTTCATTATCTTCCTCCGTTTTATCCGAAGTCCTTGCAGTAAATACAGCTTTAGGATTATTATATACTAAGATCTCTGCGAGCGGGTTGTAGACGCTGTTTTCGAATTTACGAATATTATTATCGATAGCCATTGGTAACAACGATATAACACCGTCGCTACGCTCGTCGTAAGATATCGTAAGGGATGTAGACGACCCTCCTGAGTCGATTGCCGTTGTCAGTTTTCGTTTTGGAGCACTCCTCGACCAGAAATCGGCGTTTTTTGTAAAATTCGGTTTAATTGTTCTTTTTCTTTATAGGTTTTATATTTTTTATTAAAGGAAGATATTAATTTAGTATATTTAATAGTAAATTGCTACGGCTTTACTACCTTTCTATTATTATTATTAAAATATTTCAATATAATTACCTTAAATAATTTCTATAATTAAAACCCTAAAACCCAAATTCCTTTTTCTATAATATTACTATTCCGGAATTAATATAGTAAAATACCATTAATAAAATAGAATTATTAAATTTTAAATCTAAATAGGATAATTGGATATAGTCTAATTAATAAATTCCTCTATATTTTTAGGGGTAGGGTCTTCGATAATGGAAGTTGTATAAGAAATTTTTATTTCGACGCCGGAGCGGAATTAAAATTTAGTTATAAATTATTAAATAAAATTAGGGTTACCCTCTAATAAATAAGGCTTTATATCTTCGGCCTAAGTATAACGCTCCTTCGTAGGCGTATTATAAGCGGAATATAAACCGCCGGTAATAATTAATATATTACAACGTAAATTAATAATAATTTATATTTTAATATATTAATATATTATTAATACTTCAATATTATAACTTTAATAATATTCCTTTAATACCCCCTTATTTATAATTTTCTTAATTCCTTTCTCAATATTATTTAAATTATAATTGTTACGAATATCTTTTTCGATAATAGCGAAGTTTTTAAATAGCTTCTTCGTTTCAATAGCAATAGCTATACGAATCGCCTCCTCCCAAGCAAATTCGCCGTCCTCCTTCTTTTAAAAAGAGGTGGTCTAAGCGATTAAAGTAGTAGTATTAGAATAATTTCTAATTATTAGTATAATAACCTTATTCTATTAGCGACGTACTAAATTAAAAAAAAAAATTGATAAAGTTATAATTATCCTTTAGGACGCAATAGCAATAATATTTTTTCTTCTTCTTAAAGGGAAGGAAGTAGGGGATTAATATTAGTTTAACACTATCGATTTCGGCGTTAATATTGTAATAGCGTAAGTAGAGTATATAATTTAATTTAAATACGAAGGTTATTAGCGTAGCCTTTTAAATAGTAATATAATTCTTAATTATTTTAGAATTATAATAAATAATTTTTTCTTAAGGATTCTTACTTTATTTAGGTAAACGGTATAAAAGCAATAAATCTTTAAAAACGAAGCGAAAGGGTTTTAATAGTAATACATTAGTAAAAGAAAAAGTAACGGAATATAATTATTATTAAAGTAAAAGAAGAGTAAAAGGAAGGAAAGGGAAGAAGAGGAAAGAAGAAAGAAGGAGGAAGTATACGCAATGCGTAGGCCTTATATTATTATTAAGGATAGATTAGGATTAATATACCGCTTTTTCTGAATTACTTTATTATAGTAGTTATTATTAAGAGCGATAAGCCCCGGTAGGTAATATATAGGCCTACATACGTTTTAACGCTACAATTACAGCGTTATAGCAATAGTATAGAAGATATAGGGCCTCTAGCAATTTATTTTATATACAATTGAGGTTAATTGCGTTTTAGGGGCCCGGGTACTATTATAATATTATATAATATACCTTAATACCTTTAGCGCCCCGGTACCGAAGCCTAGCCGTTCCTTAATTATACCTCTATTTAGCCTATATATATAATTTGAGAGCAGAGTTTTCGCTGCTCTCTTCTAATCTTCTCCTATTCGTGTAATATTACGTTTTCTCTAAGTCCCTTTTGGTCGGCAACGTAACACCCTTCGCTTCTTAAATTTTTCCCTCTTCTCTTTTTCTCTTTAATAATAATTTAATTTTCTAAAGTAAATGATATTATCCTTTTCGCTACTTAATACCTATCCTTTTCCCTTAACTTGTTTAATACATCTAAATACCCTACGTTATATTATTTCTTTTTATTACTTTAGGCTCTAACTTTTAAATACCTAGTATTTACTTTAATACTTTACTTATTAACTCCCCTTTTATTTACCCTAATACTTTAGCCGTTAGTCCTCCCTCCTAATATTTATCTCCTTTAGCGCCAACTTCCTCAACGCCCTTTCCCTAAACCCTTATACGCCCTTCCCTTCTTATTACTATTCCCGGCCCCCGGTATACCGTTAATTACTACTCCTTCTAATTCGGAGGTTATTAAAAGATACCAATGAAATATAAATCTTTTTTTTTATATTCCGTTCTCCTCGGGTCTCTTTTCTATTAATATTTTGTTGCTAATTATTTTATTGCAATTTAATCACGAGGAATCCGCCGTCCCCTATGTCATAGCACTGGCTGGTACCATGCCCAGATACGTGCCCATTAGGGCGGGCAGCGGCATTCACGCGCGAACCTAATAAGGCGGTCAGGTCCGGTAGAACACGCCTATTTAAGGCTCCCTCCGCTGACCGGCCTTCGGCCATTTCTTTTCCTCTTCTTCTTTAACTTTACTAATTTATTCAAATCGGCTTCTTTAGCCTAGCCTTACCTATACCCAGAATTGTACTATTATACTTTAATAAAGCTAACCTCTACAATAGGGACGTTATAAAACATCTTACCTTATTTAAATAACCCTATTACATACGAACTCTATAACGTTACAAACCTTATATCTATATTCCGAATTCGACGAAGATAATATTAATAACCCTACAATAAGTGTACCATTCGTACTTTAAACTTTATTTACGACGTTTATTCCGTAAGTTAGACCTCTCTCTAATTAATCCTATTTTATTGAAGATACTATAGTATAATTTCCTACGCGTAAAACCCCGGCCGGCGATTTAAAATTACTTATTAAAATAAACCCCGCCGCCGATAATAGTAATAATTATAATAAATCTTTATACCTCTCCGACGAGGCTTATAATAATAATTCTACCGAAGAATGTAACCCCCCTTCGCCTTCGATATTTCGTACGAAGAAAACGCCCCCTAATATAATATTATTTTAAAATAAAGATAAACCGATTTATTTATCCTCCGGCCTCTATTTAAAGTAAATAAAATTTACCGATAATATGGAAGTAATCCTTAACCGCTATAAAGATTAATTTGATAATATTAAATTATAGCGTATATCGATTAAAATTATAAGATTTGCGTTTAAATTATCCCCCTTAAACGAGGAAATATTATCGGAGATTATTAATTAGGATCCTAAATATTATATCGAACTTAATTTTAATTTACTTCCGTCGGATTACTATTCGATTCAAAACTTTAAATATATTTATATACGTAATATTTTTCCCTACTTTAAAAATTTCGAATATAAAGAAATTATAAACGGTATTTAGGATAATATAATTATTAAAATTACTTAATTGATATAGATTTTCGATAATTAAAAAGCTAGTACCCTTTATTTCGAGCCCGTTACTAATATTAATAAATATTCTAAGTTCGGTAAATTCTATAGAATTATAGATTTGGAAATATTTAAAGAAACTTTCGAAAAAAAACCCTATAAATATATAAATTGAAACCTATTTATGTTTTTTAATATTGGAGGCTTTTATAATCCTAATGCTATACCTACAACGCCTTTCCGGAAGTATAAATACTAATTTAAATAGCCTAAACCATTAAATTATTCTCTTAGCCCAAAAAGGTATAGAAATATAAATAGCCTCGGAGAAATATTATACTATAAGTAAATCTATTTCCGATGAAACCCCTTACTTAAATAAAGAAGATTTTAATAAAGTAGTAGATATAGAAATTAAACGTATATTTATTTCGAAAATAGCGGACGCTTTAAATAAGGAATATAAAGAATAGAAAGAACGTATTACTACTTTAATATCAAATTTTAATAAAAAAATTAACTATTTAATTATTAAATTAAATTTTTATATTATATCGGTAGAATACGAGGCTAGGAAAGTAAAAGCGATTTTTAATTATTATATTAATAATTTAATTAAAAAGAAGAATAACCTTGATTAATAATTAAAAGATCTAACTTAATAGAAAGACGAATTAGAATTAGAATACCTTAGTAAATAAATCTAATTGGAAGAGGATAATTTCAAATTCTATAATTCTATTAACGCTTATAATAATTAAATTTAGAAATTAATAATTATTATTAAAGAATTAAAAGCGGTCCTAAATAGTAAAACTATACTTATAAATATAAATAAGGCTCCGTTTACTCTAAAAAACCCCTCACTCAAATATATTATAATTCGAAAGAGTAAAATTTTAAAGACTACTCCTTATATCTAACCTTCAATCAAAAAAAATTACAACAATTTGGATAAAGCCTTTATCAATATATTTTCCTTAAAATTCTCTTTAAATTCCTATATACGATCCGTAACGGGTAATTATAAATATCGTACCCGAATAATTTTCTTTAAAAACCCTAAGGATTCGGGTATTAGTAATATAGTATAAGGAGGCGGCGGACCTCTAGACGGAAACGATTCCTCAAATAATAATTGTAATTAAAAACCCTTACTAATTACTTAAATATTGAGACCCAGGCTTCCGTAAAAAAAATTATAGCTATACCCCTCTCTTTACAATACTACTATCTATAAAAATAATATCGGGAAAGAAGTTTACTAAAGTACCCGAAATCCCCCTATTTCTTCAATAATCCTATTAAAGATAAAGTTATATTTAATATATAATATTATTGATTAAAAAATAAATTTTATATTAATATAGATTACTACGCCGATAATTATATTAAATTTAATAATATTTTTAATTAATTAAGCGGCTCTACAACAGAAAACGTTCTACCTTTTTTAAACCTAATTCATTCTAACCGATTAATTATTAATAAATAATTAATAAAATATTTATAGGAAGCCTATTATAATTATAATTCCTATAAAAAAATAATTTAGGAATTCTAGGATTTATATATAAAAACTAATAAATATTTTAAGGATTTTAAAATTAAATTCGTTTGCTTAGCCGGATAACGCTATTACCTAAAGGATTAGTAGAAGGCCGAATTATAACATCGTTTAATATCTTATTTCTACGGTTTAGCGGAACCGTTATACCTCAACCCGGATATTAACTTTAATACTTACTATAAATTTCTTTAATCCCTAAACGAAGGAAAGTATATAGTTAATAAGATAAATAAATAGAAAAGATCTTCGATTAGAGGGATTTAGAAATTTAAATTATTAATTCCTTCGAATAATTCCCGTTACAATTTAGTTAGAACGGTTAACCTAAACCTAAAACCTAAAACGAATTTCGATTATACGAAACCTAATATTTTTAATAAACACTTATCCGACGACAAATTAAAATACTTTTACTATTTAAGATTCTATTTCATTGATAAAAATTAAGATATTTATTAATAGCCTACCCAGAAAAGGCTAAGTATAATAAAATTTTTAATATTTATATCGCTAAAATTATTAATTAGATTTAAAATAATTCTTTAGCCGATAAGGAGGATGCTAGAGATTCTAACGATTAGTTAATTAAAGGAATTACCGAAGGCGGTCCCTTAAAAGAGTAAGATTAAGACTATTTGAAAAATTAAATACCTTAGAATAAATCTCCTTCCTAAGGGAAATTTCTACTATTTACGGAATTACTAATATATAAAAGCTATCTACAATTAATATTTTTAATTTGAGAAAATATTTAGGAGGAAATAAGACCTCTTTCTTAATACCCTATACTATAATTAATAATAGTTTAGCAATAACAATTTATTCCGCACTAGTAAATATAGGAGCCGATATATTTTTAATAGTAAACGTATCGTTTATAAAAAAGATTACTAAATAATTAAAAATATAATAATATTAAAATTTTACGCTAAAATACATTACCCCTTACAAAAAGGCGACCCCCAATACTATTAATTTAACACTCAAAACTACTATCCACATTTAAAGATACCGATTTTTAAATTAATAAATTATTATACTCCCTAATATAAAAAGAAATATAATAATTAGTTATATATAGCTAGCCTATTATAATATCTTCCCCAATTACTATACTAATTACCTATTCTTTTTACCTAATATATAACCCTATCTATATATATACCATATTAAATTAAAAATAATACCCGAATTAATTATAGACCCCTCCTTCTAATAAAATATAATACAATAAAAGGCCCTTATAAATCGGAAAGATAAATACCGGTAAAATAGAATTCTATTACAAATACAGGCAATAGAAAAGCAAATTAGGAATACTTCGGAATTAATACCCCCCAAATTCTCTAAAGATATTTATTAAGAAATATTTCGAAAAATCCAAAATTTAGAAATATAGCTTATAATATTAAATACCTTACCGCCGGAGAAAAATTATTCCGAACCTAACCCATCCTTATAAAAACCTAAGGATTTATATTTAAAAGAACCTTTATAATTAATAATAGTATTATATTAATAATAGGAAATCGATTAAATAGAGTACAAATTATACAATAAGTTAAAATTAATATAATTCGAATTAAAACCCAAATTCCCTTAAATAAAAACTCTACTTCTAAAGGAAGATTACTTATTACGGGATACCCAAAGCCCTTACCGGTTACAGAAAATATTTAAATAAATAAAAGAGAGATTAAAGGACTATATAGTAGTAAATTCAATAATATTCAACTACTATATTTAAAAGGGTTCGGTAATAGAATTTACTAATTTATACGAAATTAACGGCTTGATTAAAAATCTATAAATTAAGCGAAACCCTTTGGAATTCAATAAAGAGGAATTATAATAACTAATTAATAAACAACTACTTCGATAGTACAATAGCTACCGGAACGTTTTTAATAAATAAACCTCGGATACCCTCCCCAAATCCTAACTAATTAATTATAAAATTATATTAGAAAATAGTTAGAGACCGAAGGAATTAAATTATAATTCTCTATATAAAATAATATTAGAGGAGTTGGAGGAATGCCGTAAATATATTATAGAGAACCTCTAAAAGGGATTTATTAAAGCTAATTTAACGCTATAAATAACGTTGGTATTATTCGTACCGAAAGTTAACGGAGAATTATATTTTTATATAGATTACTGCAAATTAAATAACCTCTTTAAGAAAGATTATTACCCCCTACCCTTTATTAAAGAAACTCTAATTCGTATTAATAAAGTTAAAAGCTTTATAAGAATAAATATCCGATAAACATTCTATCGAATTAGGACAAACCCGGATTCCGAAAATTTAATAATTTTCCGAACCCAATATAAGGCCTATAAATATAAGGTTTTACTATTTAGCCTATTAAATAGACCTTTATTATTTTAATAATTTATTAATAATATACTTATAAGATATATTAGTATATGTTACAACGTTTATATCAATAATATCCTTATTTATTCTAATAATATAACCGAATATAAAATTTATATCCGGAAAATACTAGATAGATTACGTAATATAAAACTGTAAGTAGATATCAAAAAATACGAATTTTATATAATAGAAACTAAATTTCTAAATTTTATTATTAGGGTAGATAGTATTAGTATAGACCCTAAAAAGGTTACTACTATAAAAAAATAGAAGGAACCTATTATAATAAAAAAAATATAAGCCTTTTTAGGATTCTATAATTTTCACTAAAAATTTATTCGGGAATTTAGAAGAATAATACATCCCTTATATAAACTAACGTACAAAGATTTAACTACCTTTCTATAAATAGAAGATTACTAGCGAAGCTTCGATAAATTAAAATATTGGCTATTAGAGGTACCGGTATTAACGTACTTCTATTATAATAAAAAATTTAAAATCGAAACCGATATATCGGATAGAATATATATTAGTATAATAATATAGCTATAGGCCAACGGAAAATTGCACCCAGTAGTATTCTATTTAGAAATTATAGCCCTAATAGAATTAAATTATTAGATTTATAATAAAGAACTCCTAACTATAATATACGTATTAGAATTATAATACTCCGAATTAAAGGGAGTAAAAGATTATTTATTTACTATCGTAACAAATTACTAAATATTCAAATACTTCGGAACCAAAAAGCTACTCAACGGCTAATAAATTAAATAATTAGAATCCTTATTAAAATATTCATTCCGAATAATTTACTACCCAGGAAAGGAAAATATAATTGCCAATTCCTTATTATAGAAATCCGAAGACCTAAAGATTATTATTTGATATATTCTTAGGTTATTGAAATTAGAAAATAGTTTCTTTGTATTTATAAGGGATAAGGAGGATATTCTAATATCCGAATTTATATTACTAAATAATAGCGAAAAACCCTTTACCCGTTTGGGATTAAATTTAATAAATGAATTATTAAGGACTAACCGAATAGACGAATTACTATTAATTTATTAAGTTAAAATTAAATTAAAAAAACCCTTTAAAATAGATATAAATAATAATCTTTTAACCTACTAATATTATTTAATAATACCGGATTCGAATAACCTACGTACAAGCATAGTATATAAAATTTACTTTCGGCTAACTATAATATATCCTAGGAGGAATAAAATTAGGAAATTATTATAAGATAAATATTAATAGCCGGGTATAATATCGGATATAAATTACTACGTTAATAATTATTAAACTTACTATTCTTCTAGAGTTCCCTGGGATAAGACCCCTAGCAAATTACATCTTATACTAATCTTTAAAGATAATAGACTTTAGTATTCTATTATTATAAATTTCAAATTTATACTTATAAATAAAAGAAGGTACAATAATATTCTAATAATTATTAACCGGCTATCTAAAATAGTATAGACTTATCCGTATAAAAATTTAATTATAATAAAGGACGTAATTTTATTATTCTATAAAAAACCTTTCTATATTTTCAGCCCTCTATAGGAAGTAATAAATAATAATAGACCCTAATTTATATTCGATTTTATTTGAAAACTCTTACGAATTTAAAGAACGAAATAAAAATTATCCTCCCTTAAATATTTATAAACCGCTAAATAAACCGAAATTAGAAATTAATATATTAATTAGCAGTTATAACTATTTGTAAACTATAACTAAAATAATTAATCCTAAACCCTACTTATTTTAAATATAATTTAAATAATATTATTATACGAAAATTTAAATAAAGTATCCCCCTATAATATTGTCTTCAATTTCTAAAGACCTACTATATTTAATTAATCCCTTCGCTCCGAATTAAAAAACCTCTCTATTTGAAAATATTTAATACGTTAGGATATTTAGGATATAGTAAAATTAATTATAGGCTTTTAAAACTATATTAAAACCGCTATTATAAAAGCTTAAGTAAGATAGGTAGAATAGGCAAACCGGTTTCGTTGGAACCCCGATTTTAAGATAAATAATAGAATATTTGTTATTAAATAAAAGTAATTGACGGATAAATTTAATAATAAATTAGACTACTTATTAATATGAATCCTATATAAAATTAAAGCTTTATAGGGATACCGCTTCGAATTAAATTTACTTATATTATAGAAGGGAATTAAAATTTACTATACGGATTAGTTACGGAAGGACTATAGGAACCCTTTACTTAAGTAGGGAAATAAGAACCCAACTAGCGAAATAATAGGGAATAAAAAAGAATAAAAAGTATTAAAAATATTAATATTTAAATTAAATTATAGAAGATTTTAATACTAAATAGAATAGAAGGATTAGGATCCAAATTGTGAATAGTATTTAATTAGCAATTTTAAAAATTCGCTAATATTACTACGAAAATTTTATTACGAGAATCCTAATAAACTTAAACCGCCGATAAGGTTAGATATTCAGGAGCGTAGGTAGTTAGAAGATTTATTGTAGGAAGATTATAATAATAATAATAAATTAATAGAGAATAGATAAAGAATAAGGGTATTAAAGCGATCTAATAGATTAATAAGGAAGAAGTAAGGTTCGCTAAGGGAATTAATAAATGGTTATTAGGAATAATCTAGTATCGGCAGCTATAATATTAGTAATTTAATATAGTAGTAAGGAGGTAATAAATTATACCCTATAATAAATTTTACCCCGAAGGTACCTATCCTCTATTTGGGAAGCGGTCGCGCGTTCGAACCCTAAATAGGT
>RANX01000118.1:0-42772 GCA_009805215.1 Neurospora discreta FGSC 8579
GGGGGGGGGGCGGGGTTTTCAGATGGTAGGTGGTGCTAGATGATTTGACTGGGTACATAATACGGAATGATCGTACCTACGTTGCATGGCGCTCTTGGTGATAGGAACACGGGTAGCTGACTGTATATGTAGCGTGGGCACCGAACAGAGGTAAAGAAGCAACAAGAAAGAAAAGGCATAACATCAATCCAAGTTTAGCATATAGACGATGGTACACGTATATTTCACTTCGAATCCTGTACGTGAATGGACTGACCGAGTTGGGACCCCCGGTCATAGCTGCCCAGCTATCCCGACACTGCGACGTCGTGCGACCGATGAGTACAGTACAACTAGGAACACACTGGATTCATGTTGGCAAAAGGATTTCGAATCCATTTACTGAATGGCCTACGGAAAGGCTGAAAGGGAACCGCTGATACTGTTTCCATAGAGCCGATGCTTTACGCTACTCTCCTAAATTCCCACATCGTCATGATACGACCCGCCTGACGCCGTCCACCCAAGTCCCAATATCCGAACCATAATCGAGATTCCTAAGATCCTTTCCATACATCCAACCTATTCTAACGCCCATTTACACCATATTGTAACACGAAGTTCGGCATGAACGGTAATTTACCACCGACCTCCGCCATCCATCTCAGCCCATGTCCTTCCCCTAAGCCCTTGCCTGAGTAGCTTGCGTAGCTCCCTGCGTCGGTTGAGTGGCTCCTACCCGTTGTGGCCCAGAGGGAACCACCTTGAAACCCTCAGATACAATTTTAGCAATCTCCTCATTCTTATGCTGCAACAGACCCAGCGCAAAGGCCACATCATTCCACTGCCTCTCCGTATCACACCTCTGCAATCTCGCCGCCAGCTTCTCCGCCAGCTGCTTCGCATGCCTATCCTTCTCCACGAAGCCGAGCAAAAACTTGACCACCCTCCTGAAGCCCTCTTCTTCCAGACTAGGGTCAGACGAAAGCAAGCTGAACATGTCGACAAAGTGGTTGTAAACCGCATTGTCTTTGGTGGAGAGTTCGGTGAAGAACATCCTCGCCAAGTCAGCGATGCGCTTATCCCCGTCTTCGAGACACAGGGCCATTGACGCCAGTTGGCCCTTGACCTTGACCTGTCCGGCCAAGATGAGGAAGGTCAGTGTCATGAGACACGTGCGCTTGACCGAGGGGTCCGGGTCCGACAAGCGGCGGTAGAGGAAGTCGGTGTTTTCGTCAATGAGGTGGTTGAAGCACACGGCCATGTCGCCGAGGGCGATGACGGCATTGGAGCGTACTGTGGGGTCGACGGAGCGCTCCATAATGGTGATGAGAAGGGGGAGGTTGGCTTCGCAGTATTCGGAGCTGACGCACATAAGCTTGGCGAGACATAGGGTCGCAGCTTGTTGGAGTTCGCGGTTGCGGTAAGTGGTGTTGTTTGCGCAGATTTCGGAAACCATGGGGCCGAACATGGCAAGGAGGGATTGCGGCCCATACAACAGTTCGCGCTCGCGGATGTGGAAGATGGCTTCGGTAAAATCGTCTTCGGTGGTGCCGCCAATGAGGTCGAGTTCGTCTTGTTCTTCTTCGTCCTTCGCGCCTTTGGGGCCGCCTGACTTGCGGCGGTTGGTCGAAGCGGAGGCCGAAAGGGATGTGCGCTTGCTTGTGGTTCCAGCTGCCTTCTCCTTCTCTTGTTTACGGCGCTTAAAGTCCAATTCACAGAGTTCCAAATGAACAATCTGCTTGATGGCTACGTGGCCGACAATGAAGAGGAGTTGGGAAAGGGCGATGGCGTGTTCTCGGTGTTGCTTCTTGGCTTCAGCATCTTCGGGTTGGGTAGCGGCTGGTGCTTGGGCGGATGTGGGCTCGTCCTCGTCCATGGCGTCCAGATTGGACTCTTCAGCTGGCGTGGGCTCCGCAATTTCTGTTGGTGAGGGTTTCTCCTCATAAGAAGCTGAACGCGACTTGGGCGGGCGAGCGAACACGGCCCTGGTCTTGCGGCGAATGATCTCGGAGCACAGCACGTCGGGGTGCTTGGCGATGGCATAGATGGCATTGATGGCTTGTTCGGCAACACCATACCATTCCTTGCTGTCGGTGGGCACCTCGGTGATGGCAGCAAGCTTGGTGAGCAGGGCATGGTCGTTTGGTAGCCGGGAGAACTTGATACCGGAATCCTTGGACTGACGACCTGTGGGGTTGATGCGGCGAAGAGCAACACAGGTATACTTGGCCAGTTGAAGATCTGCCCGACCGTGGGCGCCGAGACCGGTACGAAGCATGGTCTCCATCTCGCCCACAACAATCTCGGGATTGGCCGTGGCCAGCATACCCAGCACAATGATGGCGCCCCGACGCTGTGTCCTCGAAATCTCCCGCTTCTGCACGCCGTACACCTGCCACAGCTTAGCAATGACCAAGTCCGAGATCATGCCCGACTTCATCATGGTGCTCAGCAGCTGCTCCAGCGAAGTCAACTCAGCAGGAGTGGCACCAAACGTCAAACTGATCATGTTCCTCGCAATGTACGTCGCCGCGTCATTGGCATTGAAGTTACCAGGCGCCTCAAAGAACAATCGCTTGTAGCACTCGATCAGATGGGTCTGCACGCCCTTGCCTTCATCGCTGTTACCCTTGGTCCAAATCAGCCGGAGCATGCGACGGATGCCAATCTTGTTCTGCTCGATATTGTATGCGTCGCCGATCTCAAAGTAGTCCATGGCCTCGATGACCTCGCTTTTGTTCTTGGATCCGAGCAGCTGGCAAACGGTCTCGGTGGCCTCGTGGAGGACGTCGATAAACTTGAGCGCTTCGCTGTAGTAGCGCTTGGTCAGTGTCAGCTTCTCGATGGCTTCAGAGGTGGCCGCTTCTTCTTGGGCTTTGCGAATGGCGGCAGTCTTTTCCTCCTCTGTCATCTCTGATGGTTGTTTCCTGGGGGACTCCATCATCTGGGTCGCTTCGTCGAGGAGTGCTGGGTCTACCGAGGTGTTGCCAGCCTCGCCATCCAGCCCTGGAGCATCCACCGGTGGCTTCAAGGCATTGAGCTCTTCTTCCACTTTGCTCAAGCGCTCCTGCCAATCCTTCCTGGCCAACTGGGCACCATGTAAAGCTGTAAAGGGATGAGTTCTGATCAAGGTGCCGAGCAACTTGATGGCATTCCTCCTGACGTGACTGCTCTTGTCTTCGAGACTGCGGCAAGCGAGCTCGGCGGCTTTCTGTCGGCGCTTGGGAAACTTTTGGTCCAACTCGCACAGCTTGATGTAAACCTGGATGGCCCTGACACGACAGTAAGGGTTAATGTCGAGGAATCTCTCTTCCAAGACATCAAAGAAAGCGTTCATCTGGGTTTTGTGGTTCTCGCCTCTTTCGGCCGACTTGCTAAGGTGTATCAACATGTTGCCAAAGACCTCGATCAAGGCGCAACGTAGGGTATACGATTCGCTATCCAGCTGCTTGGCCAGCAGCGTCACCTGCTTGATAATGATCCTGGGTGCCAGTTCGGAAAGCCTGATCATAAAGGTCGAGACGGATTTTGGGCCCTTGTTGTCGTTGCTGTTGAACTCCTTGTTACTGAGCTCTCGTAGGATTTCCTCGGCTAGCTGTGGGTAGTCGTACTGCTCGGCCAAGATGTGGAGGAACTCGGCCATGGGCTCAGCCAAGTGCTCAAAGTAGGTCAGGTTCTGGACAATCGAGATTTGCGCGGCATAACCGTGGCCATGGTGCTTGATGGCAACACATAGCACCTTCCAACAGTGCATACGTATACTGGTATTCTTGGTTCGTTGCTCGCTTTCGAGAATCATATACACCGGACGAGTTAACAGACCAATGAAGGTGTCGCGTTCCGACGTGGTCATGAATATCCTGGCGAGCTTCAGCCTAAGAGCCTTGACCATGGTATTCAGAGCCGTCTCGAGTTGGGCCGATGAGTCCCAAGTGCCGTCTCTCCCTGTGGGTTTCTTTGGCTTTCCGCGGCCTCTCGTTGTTACGGTATTGGAAGCCTTTTCGGCGGCCTTGGCCTCGACACCGGCAATCGTCCATTGTAGGAGGAAGGCGTAAATGTCGAGCAGCTGTTTGTGGTGGGTGAGGAGCTCTTGTTCTTCGGCTTCTAGGTCGTGATGGACAACATCGGCTTCGGCGGCGAGTCCCGAGGTGATCAGATCGAAGATTTTGCTCAGCGCATGTGCGGATAGGAAGGAGGTGTATCTAGAGATGGAAGAATGTTAGCCGCGGCCTTGTCCGACTGTCTATGGTCATGTATTGCGACATGGAGCTCATGGTGGACTAGGTGTAGTCGCCTTGAGCGCCAGGGGAACCCCGAATATGTGGCGGAGCAAAAGGGACGACGAGTAGAGAGAATGGAAGCGCACTTTAATAGAAATTGCAACGAGTCAAAGATGTGGGCGTGCGTGATGGCGTCTGGGTTCTCAGCGACGACGTCGACAATGGGGTTGAGGATGCTGTTAATGAGGCCGTTGTCGCCGAGGGATTCGGGCTCGTTCTCGCAGTCAACAAGAGCGCTGTCAGCTTCTGGTGTTGGGATGCTGGCGGGATCGTCCATGTAATGCTTGAGCGCATTGTTGATGTCGAAGGTTATCGAGTCCATGATGGCGGACTGGTCGGTCGCCTTGTCGGCGGGGGTATCAATCGAGAAGAAAGGTATCGCGGGAAGAGGGACGAGACAAGGGACAACGAAGACCGACTAAACTGAAGTGGAAATTACGGTGGTCGGCAGCCCGAAGTAACGACGTCAATGGGGGCGGGAGCTGGAGGGTGGTAGTGGAGGTGGTGATGTGTGATGCTGCCCGGTGCCGATTGGATGTTTGGTGTTTTGGTTGAGATTGAAATGTTTCCCCTCCGACCAGGGATGGAATGGATGCGACGGGATGAATTGCGCCGCGAGCAATTAGCGCTGTGCTACAGTGGTCTCAGTGGGGTTGTCCTACACCACACTTACACTACATACTCTACAACTGTGGGGGAGATCAGCCCTAGCAACGGAGTGGTACCTGACCTGCGTGGTGCTGTTTGTTGACTTTTGACGCGTGCCTGCAATTCTGCCGCTCAACTTTCCACTTTGGGTGCAAGTCGCGTCTTCAATGGCCCGTGCACAAGCCCCTCCTGCGCTATCGATTGCAGTGTTGTTTACCGCCAAAATAATTCCGTCACTGACATGACATGGGATTTTGACCGACAAAGTGGAAGACACCACGGAACCCCAACCACTCCTTACACTACTGTACTTTCCTCTTTTAGCTTTGGTTGGTCCGTCTCTTCCTTGACGTGGTCCTTCGTACCCGGCCAGTTGTTGTCTCCCCGAAAATTAATGGCCCTCGCGCTGGTTCTTGCTGGTCTCTCGACACTCGAATTCGCCCTGACCACCCTCGCGCTCGGCTCCAGTGTCAGTCGCATCATCATCCTCTGCTAGAAGAAGAAGGTCCAATGGCGGCCGTTACCTCAACACGTCGCCAACGAGAAGAAGAGCACTTCCGCTTACACCAAGATGCGCCCTCCACTCAGGATACCGAAATGAGCGAGGAGGCAGAGCAACAACAACATTATGGCAACCATGCCCACCATGACGCCCACGACGACGTGGACGAACATGAACACGACGAAGAGGAGGTCGAACCAAGCAGTGCTACAGAAGGCGACGGGGAGCAACAGGAGGACCATGACGAGGACGAAGACGATGACCAAGATTCGGTCTCTTCCGACAGCTCAGACGACGGCATTGTAGACCCCAACATCCAGGACGACATGGAGAAGCTCCAGAACACCTTTCCAAATTTCCGACAGCAATATCGGCTGATCAAGCGCATTGGAGAAGGTTAGAATCACCAAGACCATGACCCTACCCTTCATCCCCAGCCACCAAAACTGACCACTTGCTTTTCCAGGCACCTTTTCGACCGTTTACAAAGCCGAAGACCTCGTCTACGACCAGTACGACAACTCGTGGGACTACGAAGAAGAAAGTGACAAGTGGGCGCCTCCCCCTCTCAAGACATACGGACGCAACTCGAGCTCCAGTGTGCCCAGTCGCCCACGACGCAACCCCAAATATGTCGCCATCAAGAAGATCTATGTCACATCCTCTCCCACCCGTATTCTGAACGAGCTCGACTTGCTGCACGACCTGCGCGGCTGCACATCAGTCTGCCCCCTGATCACGGCCTTCCGCGAGACTGACCAGGTTATTGCTATCCTTCCTTACTTCCGGCATGCCGATTTCCGTGAATACTTCCGCAAGATGACACCTACAGATATTGCCATCTACCTGCGGTCCCTCTTCACTGCTCTCGAGAGCGTCCACCGCCACAAGATCCTTCACCGTGACATCAAACCTACAAACTTTCTCTACGACCCCGCCACCAGGCGCGGTGTTCTTGTCGACTTTGGTCTTGCCGAGCGCGAGGGGTCCGAGTGCAAACCCTGTCTCTGCCATGAGGATTCGATCACACGGCGCAACCGGCTTCGCACCGCCCACCTCAACTCCAGCGTGCCGCACAACGGATACCCGAAACAAGACACGCGCCCCTCGCGGCGCGCCAACCGCGCTGGCACCCGAGGCTTCCGTGCGCCCGAAGTGCTGTTCAAGTGTACAGAACAAACCACCAAAATCGATATCTGGTCCGCCGGCGTGATCCTCCTCACCATCTTGTCCAAACGCTTCCCCTTTTTTAACTCGGCCGACGACGTCGAAGCCATGATCGAGATCGCCACCATCTTCGGTATTAAGCGCATGCGACAGGCCGGCCAGCTTCATGGATGCATGTTCGAGACGACCATCCCGACGATAGGCACGCAAGGGTTCAGTTTCGAGCGCATCATTCTCTGGAGCACGTGTCGGGATACGGGCGTCAAGATGCCCGATGATGAAAAGTTGGCGGTGGAGTTTCTGGCCAAGTGTATGGACCTGGATCCAGCGAGGCGAATTAGTGCAGAGGATGCGTTGAATCATCCCTTTCTGCAGATGGGATTGGAGAAGGAAAATGGCGGAAGTCAAAGTTCCGAGGAAGAGGAAGAAGGGGAGGAGGATGAGATGGATATTTTGCGGGTTTAGTGGCCTGGGTTCATAAATTGTCTCCGGAGTATTGTATGACATCGACTAGCAAGGGGGTGCCAAAGGTTCAAGGCGTTCGACCGGGAATGGTAGCATAATAGGCGCTGGGTGTTGCATGTTGATATTGGTGTATAAATTCGGGTCTGGTGGGTTCATGGTTAGATACGCTTTTAGATACCGTCTGTTCGCATGGCGCAGGGAGATGGGTACTGTATTGTAGGCATAATGCCTTCCTAGCATTCTCATCTTGTTGTAAGCAGTTATCACTGGTGACGGACTTCTTGAAGCAGGCAGCACCGTAGCAGTCCCGCTGCCAGGACGGAAATCTGAAAGCACAGCACTCAACACGAACTCACGTGACCTCGTTACTCAGCCCTCTCGTCACGGTCTGGTCGTCACGTAACGCAAGCTTCATCATCAACATCCATGCCCGTTCTTTGTGGTAGTCATCTCCATAAAGTTCCATTACGTAGGCCTCATACTTGCTTTGTTTCCAAATTCGGGACGATTCCAACATCTCTCCCTGCCCCACTTTCGTGACTTTGGTTCTTGTCGTTTTCGCCATCGAAGAAATTCACACATCCATCACAACCCATCATAACTTCGATCGCTCCACATCTTCCTCACCGGCGTTCATCGGAACAACCACAAGGGTGCTACAGAATGGCCTCTACACTACCAATACCCGACATCAACGTCATAAGTCCCTCGTTTATCCAGAGGGACTCTCAGAATGCCGAAAACCCACCACCAACTGACTTCAACCACCCATACACTCCCTATCCCATCCAAACGGCCTTCATGCAAACTCTGTATACAGTGCTAGACCGAACCGTTGCCGCGCCCTCTAATACAACGGCCAAAAGCACAAACACTACCGCCCCTTCCGCCACGTTCTCATCGACCGCTGCCACGCTCATCCCCAGCAAGCCCTCTCCGTCCCCATCACCACCCCCGTTATTCAACCCTACTACTCTCCCTACCGTCCACTTCATCAACAGGGCCACCGAACCATCCCGACCCGTCACTTCCCAAACCACCACTACCAGCAAAGATCAAGACAAAGGTCCGAGCAGCAGCAGCAACAGCAGGAATGTCTTCAAAGGTCACGCACAAATCGCCCTCTTCGAATCTCCCACCGGCACCGGCAAGTCGTTGTCACTAATTTGCGGCTCCTTGACCTGGCTACGTAACCAGAAGCGGTTGCAATTCGAAGCGGAAATTGAGAAAATACAGCAGCAAATGGAGGCATCCGGAGAGCCGGGGTGGATGGTGGAGAGTGCTATCAAGAGGAAACGGGAGGAGCTGGCGCAGAGATATGAAGAAATGGAAAGAACGCTGGAGAGGATTAGGCAAAGGGAGAAGGAGATGGAGAAGGAGGGGGAGGAGGGGAAAGCGAGGGGTGGAAAGAGGAGGAAGTTGGACAGGGGGGAAGGGGATGAGGAAGAAGGGGGCAAAAAGAAGGAGAGCGGCGGAAGTAGAGGATTGACGGCCAGTGAGGAGGATAAGGAGTTCTTGATTGAGGACTGGAGGGATGAAGGAGGGGGACTGGATGAGAATGACCCGATGGGTCAATTAAGTAAGGAGACAAGAGACCTCTTGGAGAAGGTGGGGATGGGGACTGGAGGAGGGCAAAAGGGAGGAGACGATGGACCAGTAGCTGAGGAGGGCATCAAGGTGAGTTCCTGGTCGACTGGAGGGCGCGTTCGCAAAAGGGATGAATGAAGCTTACAACATGGCAGATTTTCTACACCTCGAGGACGCATTCACAGTTGACGCAGTTTATTCAGGAGCTGAGGAGGCCGGAATTTCCTGCTTCTGTTCCATCACCAAATCCTCAAGACGAAACAGCAAAAGAAATCGTCAAACAGATTCCGCTTTCCTCACGGCAGAAACTCTGCATCAATCCCACCGTCAACAAGCTTGGCACCCTCGCCGCCATAAACGAACGGTGTCAATCCCTCCAACAACCGAAGACACCCAAAGAACAACGATGTCCCTATCTACCCAACGCCGCCAACCTCAAAGCCACCCACGAGTTCCGCGACACCGCTCTTGCCACCCTCCCAGATATCGAAGACCTCTACCAAGCCGGCAAGAAGCTACAAATATGTCCTTACTACGCTTCCCGCTCTGCCATTCCCGGAGCGGAGGTGATCACGTTACCATACCCTCTCCTCCTACAGAAAAGCGCCCGTGAGGCGTTGGGCATCAAACTCGAAGGAAACATTGTGATTATTGACGAGGCGCACAATATCATGGATGCCGTATCTAACGTGCATGCAGCTGAGATCAAGTACACGGACCTCAAAAGAGCGAAACTATCCCTCGGCATGTATCACCAACGGTTTCATCAAAAACTAACGGGAGAAAACAAGGTCATGGTCGCTCAGCTACAGAGGGTCGTGGAAGCTTTGGGGGTATACATCAAATCTAGACTGGACAAGGCTGCCAAGGGGCTCAAGGAAGACCAGGAAGGAATTGTGCTTGAGCCCAACCTCTTATTGAAGACGGGTGGTGCGGTTCAAATCAACTTGTACAAGCTGATACGCTATGTCCAGGAAAGCAAGTTGGCATTCAAGATCGAAAGGTATATCAGTTATTGCGAGGAAGAAAGTCAGGACACCGATGATGAGGAAGCCGAGAAGGAGATAAAGATGAGGGAGGGCAGACCACCAGTGCTCCACACTCTGTGCTCGTTCTTGATGGCCTTGACGAATCTGAGCTCGGAGGGCAAGATCTTTTATGAGAAGATACCTCCACCTAGGGGTGAAGTGCAGGATATGAAGCTCAGCTACATGCTCCTCTCGCCGACACATGCATTCTCGTCGATTGCGGAGAGCGCAAGGGCGGTCATACTGACTGGTGGAACGATGTCCCCTTTCGAGGACTACAAAGCACATCTATTCCCAGACGTACCGCCAGAGAAGATGACAACTCTCAGTTGCGGCCATGTCATCCCCCCCGAGAACCTCTGCGTCTGGACTCTCGGTTCCATCGCCCCCAACCCAAAATTGGACACGGGAATCGGCGAGGACTGCTTCGACTTCACCTTTGCCAAGCGCAGCAACCCGGCGATGATCAACCGCCTCGGCCTGGTGCTGCTCAACCTTTGCTCTGTCGTGCCGGACGGCGTTGTCGCCTTTTTCCCCTCTTACGGTTACCTGGAAGAAGTCATCGGAGTCTGGAAGACGCACGAGCAAGCCATGGGCCCCAAAACCATCTGGGAGCGACTCGAAACCAAGAAAGCCTTGTTTATCGACTCAAAGACCGAGTCGAGCGAGCAGACGCTTCAAAAGTACAGCGACGTCATCCATTCCGAAGTCCGTCCTCTCTCCCCGTCCGGAAGTCGGGTCAAAGGCGCCATGTTGCTGTCGGTAATAGGCGGCAAGATGTCCGAAGGCATCAACTTCTCCGACCGCCTCGGCCGGTGCGTCATCGTCGTCGGCATGCCTTATCCCAACCCTCGCTCCCCCGAATGGATAGCGCGCAGAGAGTATCTCGAAGCGAATTTTATTGAGCGTTATACCGCCTCCCAACAAGCCAGCAACACCACCGCACCTCGTCCCGCCCCAATCATCCCGCCCCCGTCCAACACCACCCACCACTCCACCAACCCCCATTCGTCCCGAAACAAGGATCAAGACAAACCTCCCAACATTCGCAGACTCGCTGCTCGCGCCTCCAGCCTCTTCTACGAAAACGCTACGCTTCGCGCCGTCAACCAGTCGATTGGAAGAGCGATTCGGCATCAGAATGATTACGCGGCGATTATCTTGATAGACAGTCGGTTTGAGAAGGAGCATGTGAGGGCCAAGTTGCCGGGGTGGATCAGAGAGGGTTGGGAGGAGACGCAGAGGCAGGCGAAGGAGGATGGAAAGGCGCTGAAGGGGTTGCAGGGAATGATGGGGAGGGTCAATATGTTTTTTAGGGGAAAGAAATAGGGAGGTGTGGTGGAAATAACATGAGTCATTGACGGCAGGTCGTGCCCGGTGAGGGGGAAAGTTATCATTTCTAGTGTAACGTTCAATGGGCAAAGGTGGTTGCTTGCTGTCAAGTTCTTGGGAAGGAGATGTTGTGTTGCTTGAGTATTGAGGTGGGTTCAGTTGGCTACCTCACTTCCGGGACACGAGGAAGGCACGTTTGGGCGTCGAGCTTCCGTTGCTGGTGGCGTGAAGCCGGCACCGACATAGATGATTGTTCCTTTTCTACGAACCTACTGAACGGTTTCGTTGCTTGAGAGGACGCTGCGAGGTACAAGCAATGATGGAGACGTACTTCTACCTGGTACCCTTCACTTAAAATTTTACCTCTACTCGTCAGGGCTCGGAATGCGCTTTCGACCCTTTCGTTTCTGCTCATCCTCCTGACGCGGTCGTGTACGTATACCGAGGGATTCCCCCACCCCCCTTTCTTTCGTCCTCTTTTACTGTTCCCTCAATCACAACGTTTCCTACCACTTTCTTTTGTTCTTGTGTCTTTCGTATTTATATCCTTTCCTTTTACTTCGACACATTCGACACGAAACTGTTCTACCACTTTCTCCCGACTAGAAATACTTGCTGAAGTTTGTTACGCCGGATGCATGCTGTTCTTGCTGGGAAAATTACCTAGCCTGGTAGACAAAAGAAGATACGTGAGAGTAAAATTGGTATGTTTCCTGATTTAGTTTTGGCATAGGTCCATACTACCTAAGAACTGAGCCTTCCGAGGACGCGCGGGTTAAGGAACTCATCATCGTCTACGAAATTTGACTCGTCCCTGGGGGCCTAAGCACGGATCGGGATGGCACCTGGGTAGGTACCTACCTCTAGACGATCAATGCATGATCTGACCTTAGCTATACCTTCCCAATTTCTTTTAACGTGTCATATTGAATGTCGTCAAGGGCCTGGCTTTCTGAACCGTAACCGACATGTGTGAGGGTAAAAAGTGAATGAATTCTGTTGACTTTCAGACCTCTGCCTTGTTTCCCTAACCCTTTCATCCACCTACACGTGGTAGTCACCACCTCGGGTCCAGCCAAACTACAACATCCCTCCCTACCGGTAGTTTGAGGCGGAATAACAGATTGGAGATTCACAAAGATGCAGGTGTTCCACGCAGTCAGATCAACCTGCGAGAATTTCTGGCCAAATACAAGCTGCCCATGTGATGCTTTGAAGGTAAACTTCATGGCTAGAGGTATAGAAGGATGACGCTGATCACTCAAAGGTTTCAACCAAGAAGAGCACGGAAAAATGGTGAAAAGACGATGGACATTGTCCACGGCAGCACTGGTATCAACGACGATGCAAGACCACGTAGCTACTTACCTCTACTTGTTCGAACGGGCATCAGAGCTCTTGGTATCAATATCATCTGCTGTCCCGTGAGAGATGGAAGTCGGGTACATACATATCATGGATCCACAGACCGCGTAACCTGCTAGTTATTGCCTCAACACCTTGCTGGCTTTCTCATCTAAATCTATCCTCATCCTTCATTTTGTACCAGGCAAGTAGCTGATCTAGGTACAAACCACCACCAACGACCAACCGGGGAGTCCTGTGTTCCTCCCGTCGCCATACCCACATTCTCGACACTTCTTGCTCCGACTCCATATCTAATCTTTGATGATCTTCCCAGGAGTGATGGCAAAAGTAGGACGGACATATCTGTCCGAGTGGTAAACCTTGACGGCCTTGTCTCCGAGCAGCTCCTTCTCGCGCTGGACATCGGCCAAGTGGCGACGGACGAGATCGCGGTCCTCTTCAGCTTGGAGGGCGGGGATCAGGTGAATGCGGGACCACATCTTCTCGCGGGCGAGTTCTCTGGTGTGAGTGGTCGAGTTAGCTTTCTGCCCTGGTGTGTAAGGGAAACGGGGAGGGGGAGACGAAGAGCAAGACACTAAGGCGAAGGTAAGATACCTTTGCTCACGGATACCGTGAAAGAGGTGGTACCAGCCGTAGACCATGATCAAACCACCAAAGGCGAGCAGGGTCTTGGGCTTGAAGGCGCTAGGCGGGAGGTTGCGCTGAAAAGTCAAAGTCAGTCTCCAGTTCTTCTAACTCCACGAAGAAAACAGCTCGTAGACGCCTCTGCGCGCAGCGGATGCCTGAACGACGCGAAGGGCGAGGCTGAGTACGAGGACGGGACGGCCGCAATATAGTTTCCGATGTTTTCCAGCTCAGGATCATTTGCGAAACCTTCGCACGGCGTAGCCGTCTGATCACAACAGCTGGTTCCCACGAGGGAAGAATCGTAGGCAATCATGGGCTTGCTGCTTGTACATCGTATGCCGGATGTTGTTCTTGACGACCTCGAACATCCCGGGCAGCTCCATCTTCTTGTCCCCAGTCCCCACAGCGTAACCCACTTCCCCGGATTCCAGGAACAGTTCGAAGGCTCCGCATCCCGGCCGGTGAAGGACTCCATCTTTAAAGCCTGACTAAGAGCGACTTCGAGCTTGCTGCAATATTCTCCCTCCTTCCAAGAAGATAGCTTTGGCCTGATCTTCTCTGACCCGTCAATCCGTATTTGTACTTGTCGGCGTAGGTTGCTGTGCAGTTCTTCGACGTAAGGGTCGGGGCCAGTATGGGCATGGGGATGACATGACTCAAGCAGCACTCCACCGGTCGTTGTCCATCCGCGTTTTAACTGTCCGATTCCTTGAATCCCTTTTCCGTCGTTTTAAATTCTTCTTCGTTGCTTCGTTATCTTCCTCTTCCCTTGGTGCACATCTTATTTCCCTCTGCCACATACGGTCCCCAGTTGTCGATTTACCCCGTCCGTCGCCAGCTGAAACAGAGAGCAGGAAAAGAGCAGACCCACCTTGTACTGAACGGCATCGTAGCCGCCAGCGGGGGGCATGTCCTGAGGCATGTTGGGCTACTTCTGTGGGTTCGAGAGTCCTGTGTTCCTCTCGTTCGGTCGCTTGCGCCCCGCTCGATCGGCTGTTTCGCTTCGATTCAACGATTAATGGTCTGCTATGTTTGCCGTGCTTGGTCGGTCGGTGGGGGTTCTCGAGGGGACAGAAGTCGCGCGGAGCTCTGGAGAGGAGAGTTGGAAAAGTGACGTGCCAGATTTGTTGGTGTAAACTCGCCCGATTGCGACGGACGAAATCAACTTGACTTCAATTGGCAGCCCTGTGCCGCGCAGCCGGGGGGGAGGAGGGGGGGGGGGGGGGGGTCAGATTACATAAGGCGGTAGCGCGCTAACAGACGATAGTGGTTGGTGCACCCTCGGGCTGTTAGCGGCATTCGTAGACGGCTTCAAAGTTCATGACCAGATTGAAGCGTCGGCAATCAACAAGCACATGCATGGCCGTAGCAATAGAAGAGGCAAATCATCAATGCAAGCGATATACTATACAATGCTGGTTTGTTTGTTAGCGTGGTTCAAGCCCTATATTTATCTATAGGGGGGTAATAAGGGGGATTGCAATATAGGATAGGTCTATCTACAAGCTCTAAGTAGCTGAAACTGCCTAATTTCAAAGTGAGAACGAGTTAACAAAGCATACACATACAATCCTTCTTATACTAGTTTAGAATTACTAAAATCACTTAGAACCCCCCTTACTACCTTTTATAATAGATAGAGTTATAACGTATTATAAGGCATTCTAATTTATTCAACCAATTAGATTTTAAGATAACCCGCTGTAACAATTAGCAAATGAACGATTTTTTTCAAAATTAGCTAAATTACTCAAATAGATTTAAAAAGAGGTGTAAATATTAGATTTCGATTGGAATCGACGAAATCCAATATTCTTTTCTCAATGTATATACTACCTTCTAGTCCGTATACGTCAAGAAAAAAGTAAATAATTAATTAATTATATATAACCTTTTTATATTTACCTTTTTATATACTTACTCTTTTACTTTTTTTTATATACAACCCTCTCTTTTACTTTTATTAACCTTCTTTTATTCTAATGCCTCGTTAACTCTTTTAGATTCTCGACCCTTACCCTCCTTTTTAAGACGAGGGAGTTTAATACTAAAATTAAAATAATAATAATATTACTAACGACGAGGGTTGCTTTATTTATATTAGTAACCCGGAATGCGATTGTAGTAAGTACGTTACTAAGGCGGGGAGCCTACTGTATAATTTGCAAATCTTCTCTTTCTACCTAATACGCTGCCTTACTACCGTTAAAATACCCGGTTAATATATTGGCCTTTTAGATTATTCCTATACATTATTTGTTACTAATTATTATTACTAGTACCTCGGTTATAGTTATTGTTGCCTAGGTTCGAAGGTCCTACCCCGTCCTAACTATAATAAGCCTATAATAATTGCGCGCCGCCTTCCTTATCGCTGTGGTAAGACCCCCCCTCGTTACCCTCGCTTAGCGCTAATACTTCTACTTCGTTAGTTAACTTAATTAAATTATCCTTTACTAACAAACTATCCCCTAGAAAAAGAAAGGTAGCGGCTATTATATACGAAGAGTATATTATTTGTAAGGTATTACGTTAATATACTAAAATGGAGTTTAAGGCTATTGCCGAATGCTTTAACCTAACTGTAAGGTAAGTAATTCCTTAATTAGAAATTACTAGTAAGTAAATTCTAATTTAGGAATAGGTAAGTTTAATACGTATATTTGGTACGCGACGTCCCCTAGTACTCTAATTGTAGTAGATTATTTCTCGTTCTTCCTATAATCCGCGATGTTCTTTTTTAGTATATAAATACCTTTATAAAGTCGAAAAGGTTTTTATTGTAGAGCGAATTTAAGAAGCGTATCCTTTAATTCGCGTTCTATAGAGAACGGGTAATTTAAACCGCTATAGAGGAGTAGGGTATTTACTATATAGAATAATCTATACGGCTATTCTTTAGTGAAAAGATTCGTTGCTTCCGTTTTAAATTCGTTTTATAGTAAGTTAGCCTTACCCTATTTAAATAGGAATTTTAGATTTAATTTAATAAAATGTAGGTTAATAGTATTAAATAAAGTTGTAGATTCGTTACCCTTTTTAAAGATAAGAAAATTAACGATTTTACTAAAGTTAAATTGAAATTTTGAGGATAGATATTTTAGGTTTATTTTACGGGTAAGATAAAGGGTACCTTCGTCTTCTAGAATTATAAGGATTGGGGTATAATTATAAGTAAATTATATTAGGAATGTATTCTCCCTCTTTTGTAGCAATTTTAGTTGTAGTATTCGTCCTTCTATATTATATAGGATAACGCCCTATTTCATAATTCGAAAGCGATAAAGGCTATTATAATCTAAATTTTCGATCCTATAAAGGTTATCCCTTAGCCCCCTTATTCCCCTAATTTTAACCCTATTGAGAATGTTTAGAATTAAATAAAGAATTGGATTGAGTATAAATATCTAATTCGGTTAATTAGGAATAGCTTTAAATTTGTAATTGAGTAGGTATAGGAGGCTATCCCAATCGACTACCTCCAACGGTTAATATACTCGATGCTTAGAAGAATTTAAGTAGTTATTATTGTAAATAGAGGCTATACTTAATACTAATTTAATATATTAATTACGAACGAATACTCGGATTACCCTAGTTTTAGTATAGTAAATATAGTAATTTTCCGTAACTCCGTTCTCCCTATTTAAGATCTGTGGGCCTCGTATGCGTAATTTTATTGGTTGTATTCCCTATCAACCCCTTTGTTATTCCCCTGTCAAATTCCCTGTATGTACCGAGCTAACGAACAAACCAGGGGTGATGTGTATACTACAAATGTCTATAAATACACCCTTGAACGCCTGAGGGATGCACACCAGAACTTGGCCTTATGATCCAAACTACCTACCTTGCATGGAAGAACACAGGAGGATCTCATCGTCACTATAGGTTACACATTACAGAACATTACCAATACTGTACGTATTCCCATGTTTATCAACTCTCGTCCCGATTTCAGATTTGCTGCTAGCCATTCTCACTAACACCCCCATTCCCTGTTCCATCTCCGTTCACTTCTTGCCCTTGTACCTCGTCCCCGTCGCCATCATCCATCGCCAGGAAGTCCGCCTCCAAGGCCTCCTCATCCAGCTCCTCGAATTCCTTGTCCAGATCATCTGCATCTTGAGCATCCTGATCATCTTGGGCAGCCTGGGCTTCCCCCTCCGCAGCAGTTGTAGCCTCAACATCCTCATCCCTCAGCTCGTTTCTAAGCGACGAGGGACCGGGACCAAGGAGGGATTTCCGGCGTTTGTGACTTTCTTCTTCTTCCTCGTCGTCTGCTTTGCGTTTTGATGAGAGCGCAGTGCCCTGGCCGGCTCGTATTGGTTCGTATGACGAGGTTGTTGTAGTTGTGTTTGTGGTTTCCAGGGCGGGTGTCTCCCCATCTTCATTTTCCTTGTCGACGTCGTCATCGTCGTCGTCGTCCTCCTCCTCCTCCTCGTCGTCGTCCGAGCCAGATTCAAGGAATTCCGCCAACTCTTCATCCGCGCTACCCCAATTGAACGTCTTCAGCCCATCAATAGGGCTTAATTGTCCATCTGCATCAGTTGGCTTGAACGCCTCGAGCTCCTCGTCCATGTCCTCATCCTCGTCTTCATCATCTCCACCCGAGTCCGAGTCCTCCTCGTCCTCATCCTCGTCCTCGTCGTTCCCAGTGCTAGCGGCGGTGGCGAAGCGGACTCTCGGTGGCGACTTCAACCTCAGGATCCTCTTTTTCCCCGGCGGCGCATTTCCGCTGTCCGTATCATCAGCATCGCTAACCGTCTCTGTCGCCTCGGCATCCTGAACCTTTTCATTCAACTTCTTTTGCGCATCCTCCAGTCCTTCGATAAGATAAGGCCCTTCCTCCACCACCCTCCATTCCGAAAAACACGCTGCCAGCCAGTCCTGGTTGACGATCTTGATTTTGGGCAGATAGCGTATCGCCTGTCTGACCTTCTTCGTTCGTGGCCTCTGGGAGCTGACTACCAAGTGCGTCACGTCTCGTGTCACGGAGCTGCGCAACTCCGCTCCAAAGCTGGCAACTTGCAACCCGATCTCGGAGCGGTAGACATCCATCCCTATCGGAACGATGCCGGAGAGGACGATTTTGCATCCGCTGAGCGCTTGAGCTTTGAGCGTGGTGAGAATGGAGCCTACATCCGGAATGGACTGAGTGTCGAGCAAGGATGAAGAGGAGGAGGATTGGGAAAGGCGGTTCTGCTCGTAAGCTTGGAAAAAGGATTTGTGGAGGGCTGTGAGGTGGTTTTCGAGGAAGGCGAGTTCCCGATCGTCGTCTTGCAGAACCTGGTGCCGGTGATGGGGGGGTGGAGGGGTGGTGGACTCGGTGTTGCTGTTTTCTGGGGTGGCGGATGCTCTCTCGGCTGCTTCGTCTTCTTTATCTTGCTGCTCTTGCAGTGCCTGCAACGGCCTGTCTTTGATCTGTTTCTCTAGCGTCTTTTCCTGCTCTTCGAGAGCTTTCTCCAGCGGTGGCTCCACCGTGGTGCTGTCCTCTTTGTCGGGAGACGGTGCCGGCGCAATGCGCGCCAAACCACCATTAGTAGTCGCCGCACTAGGAGTAAGCACACCCTGTTGCTTGGGCAGAAACCCAGAGTTGATATCACCAATCCCCTTGAAAAAGTCATATGGCGAAACCTTGATCAAGTTGGGCCTGTTACGCGGCCACACGTCCGCTCGATCATCAATAATCACCACCATCTTGGTGCTGACAGGGAACAAGCGCTGCAAACTCTTGGCGTACATGTTGCCGTTCTCGTCGCGGCTGATGACGCGATTGCCAAACAGCTTCTTGTCGGGGTCGACGATGCGTGCCACATTCTGGGCGTAGGCACGAGTGCCCATGGTGTAGACGTGTAGCTCGTACATGGTTGAGATCTTTTTAAGAAAGTCCTCGAGGCCTGGTCGCATTTTGATGTAGTACCAGCAGTTGTTGGCGACACCGCGGGGGCCATCGTCAAGCTGAAAGGACTTGACGTTACGGACGGATGGGTAGTTGGGATTGGACGGGTCCTTCTGCCACTCGCCAACGGTCGGGTCGATGCAAGCGTGGATGATGGTCTGGTCCAGATCGACAACCAAGCTTAGCTTGCGGTGCTGGAGCAGACGGCGCTGGAGGGCGTTCTCGGTCTTTTGGGCTTGCGTCTCACTGACGGTGAGGTGTGTCTGGTCGTGCACCATGTTGATGGGGGCGCGGTCCATGTCGCGGGATTCGGCGGCCCAGTTGACCTCAGTCATGTCCTTGCCACAGATGGCGCAGAGGCCGCCGAACTGGACATCGTGGGAGCACGACTCCTTGACTACCATGCAATCTTGATCTTTGGAGATTTCTTGACCGACCCGGATCTTCCATGACTTGAGCTCGCCGTCCGAGGGCGAACTCCAGTCGGCGTAGGTGGTTTCTTCCGCCTCCCATGTCTCCCCGCGAATAAGATCGCCGACGGTGCGCGTCCACTTGAACGAGTACTGGAAGAGCGCTTCCTTTTTCTTGATGGGCTGGTTGGGTTCCTTGTATAGCTTGGTGATGGTGATGGGATACCGCAGCCGGCTTCCCAGCTGGATTGTTTTGACCATGGCTGCGAATATGGTTTATCGGTCTATGCGATCGATCGATCGATCGGGACGATTGTGCTCAACTAGGGAGCAAGAGTGATTGTTAGCATCGACCATCATCCAGCGCAACCACGGCCACGGCGACGCGCCACCGAGACATGGCTCGTTGTCCACTTACAACGGGGCTCCCTGAGGAGATAAAAGTAGATGATGGATGTTTAGTAGGATGAGTAAACCCATAACGCAACAAGCGCGTGTAGTTTTCGGGGCTGTTGAAGGGTTGGGTGGTGTGTTTGTCGTATGGCGCCCGTGATGTTTTCCTCGTTCTTTGCTGCGACTCGCGACTGTGCAGTCCACACACACTCTGAATTGAATAGGTATGGAACTCTTAAGACCGGAACTTGAAGTGCGACCACTGCACGATCGACCTGGACCTGGACCTGGACCTTGAAGCTCTGCAAGATTCAGAGTGGGGATTACGTCCTGATCAGGTCTAACGCAGGTAGCTTTGCAGTACCACTTGTGGGGCGGAAGGGGTGGTCAAAGCTCTCCACAAAGGGTTGTAGTACTGTGCTCAATGTACTCGTACAACAACCACAACATTGACTTGGGACTGGGATCAATTCAGTTCCTAGGGCTGCACTCCAATATTAACGTCAACCTGCATTCACGTAGGAAAAGATCATCTTCAAACACTCATCTAGAGGAAGTGACTAACAAGTGATGTAATGTGCCTGTAACCCTCTGCCCCGGAGATGTCTTGGTCGAGAGTTCTGTGCGTGTAGTAAGGTACTGCGACGCTTGTGTCCAGTCGAGGCGAGGTTGACTTTGAAGCAATGAAACTTGAGGCGGCTCTCTTGGAGGCGAGACATGGCCTGAAATGGCCGCCGAGGGGGGGATGGGAGCCGCGCCCTTTTGTACCTCCAGAGGCTGATTTTGGGGAATTTCTCCAACTTGTCTTTGTCAATGGGTAATTTTCAGACCAATCATATCCCCACCTGTCTGTGGACTTCATGTCGCCCTATCAGTGCCGCGGGATGTAGAGGTACCGATACATAGCAGGACATAGCGGCAGTTACGGCTTTGTGGGAGGCATTGACAGAGCAGACCGTTTGCGGGGTTGATACGTGTACACCGACGTGCTGCAGTGATACCTAGCGGCAGTCCTCATCCTTCCCAACTTAGAACTTTCCGAATCCAATCCCATATACCTAGTTGCAGACATCACTGTGAAAAATTGGACAAGAAGAGCATACAGTTCTCAACCCTAGCCCCGATACCTCTTACGCTGAAAGGACCCGTGTGAGCTCGACAAAGTGGCGTCCCTTCTCTTTATGTGTAGATATTCTTTATCTTGAACACACCCTACACTGCCCCTCAACCACAACCATCTTTGTGTCCGTTCCCATGGCTTTTGTGGCCTTCTTGCTCGTGGCTTGAATCCGGAATTGGTAAGATTTTACGGGTATAGCAAGTGAAGTCACCGGTGTTAGTCTCTAGCATGTTCCGATTAATGAATAGTGTCTATGATTGATGATGTATTGATAAGATAATCAGGCTGACTCCAACACTCCTGCCGTTTCCTAGGAGTGTGAGTGCCTGTAGCAAGTAGAATCCAACGTAGGAGAGGTGAGCAAGGAGTCCTTCCAAGAATTCATCCAAGCGGTGTCCTGAAAACATCCGTGTAGTACCAAAGAGTAAAATATTCGAGTGCCTTGTACCGTTACTCCAGCACTCCAGCCGTGGCACGAGCCAATGCGTCTGTGTTAGTCGTTGTTCTCCTAAAAACTGAAATAGGAGCTCAAAAAGACCAGAAAAAGAGAAGAAACACCAAGAAGACATTCCAGCCATGTCCCGTGATCCATAGCTGCTATCCAAACCTAATCACCACCCAGGTGTTCTCTAAACATACTTCACGCCGCCTGCTCCCCTCATCACGCCCGGGCTGGTAGGCGGCAAACTCAACACCCGGCTTCCCAATGCTGGTGCCTTTCCGACTTTCACGCCCCTCAAATCCGCAACCGTCTGACTCAACTGATCGCTTCTCGACATGGACATCGACCCCGCTAGCTCATCCTCGTTCCCTCCAACAAAAGTCCAGCTCTCTTCCTCTTCATCGTCCGCATCAATGTCGTCCTCTTCGGCTTCCTTATCATGGTCATCCCCGGGCGCGTTGGGCTTGGCACCAGGTGTGGGCGTAGCTACGCTATTCCTCCTCGACTGGTGTTTCTGCCTCTTCAAGGTGATCAAGTTCCTGGCGTAGTCCAAATCGCGATAGATGGCTTGAAGAGCGGTATCCACACCGCTCTCAGCGCGGATCTGGCCTCCCAGTACCTCAGCCCTCATCTGCATTCTGCTACTATGCGTCGCTTCCCATAGCGCCCTTGCAAAGCTCTGGACTCCCCACTTCTTCAGGTAAATCCCAACCCCAAGATCCTCGACTCTTCCCGCAAAGAAGAACTGATCGCCGAAGAAGGGGCGAATGATAGTGGGGATACCAGCCCGCAAGCTGGCGCCAGTAGTCCCAGAGCCGCCGTGGTGCGCAGCAGCATCCACTTGTTGGAAAAGCCAATCGTGTGGGGCGGACTGGATCTGTAGAATTTCGGGAGGGAAACTTGGGTCTGCCACCTTTGGCTTCTCAACAACGTCTACTGCTGCTGAGCGGTCGGACCAACCTTTGGATAGAATGCAGCGAACGTCGGCTTTGAGGACGGCGTCGATAATCTCCTGCGTCATCTTGGCCGGGTCCGAAACGATGATGCTTCCAAATCCAATGTAAACCAGCTTCTTCTCGTCAGCCCTGGCCTTGGCAATGAAATCGGTTAACTCTTTGGGTGGCTGCCACTTGTCGCCTCCTTCGTCGAGGAACCAATACCCAGTAACCCGGATCCAGTCGCTGTAATCGATGGGAGGAGGCACCACAGACGGGGAAAAGTTGTAGAGGAAGGGAACCTTGTTCGGCTGCAACTTCTCGAGGCTGGTGTTGGGCAAACCGAGGTACTTGTTCCTCCACCGATTGACCTGATGCGCCGTAGCCTTCCAGAAAACGTTATCGAACATGACGTACGTGATGTAGTTATACGCGCCGCCCATCTTCTGCCCCGGCATTATAAAGGCATGAGGATAGGCGCGCGTGCGGGTCCACGGCATGGTGAAGGCGCGGAAGTAGGGGATCCCAAGCGCTTCGGCGATGTGAATGCCCGCCATGGCGGAGGGGGACTCAATGAGCAGGTCGCTGCCTTGACAAGCTTCCCAGGCTGAAGTGAGCAGCTCGTCGAGCCAGCCGCGGAACTTGGAGTTGGCTTCGCGCAGGAAGGCGTAGGTGAACGTGCCGTTTTCGATACAGATGCGCATGAGCTCCGAAGGGTCACCCTCCACGGGGCCGAATTGGATCCCGTGGCTTTCGATCCAATCCTTGAACTCCCGGTGTGTGACGATTTTGGGATGATGGCCTTCTTCGAGCAGCTTCTTGCAGAGGGCGATGTAAGGCTGGACGTCGCCGCGCGAACCGATGGTCAAACAGGTGATGCGCATGGGCTCGCTGGGCTTGAAGTTTAGGAATGAGGCCTTGGGGTCATCGAACAAGATCGTGGGGGCATCAGATACCCCGGACGCCTGTCGAGGAAGCTCGATCTCGTGATCGGGGAACTCTTCGTTTCTTGCCTGGTTGAGTGCATCCCTCTCAGCTTCCGCTGCTTGTGCTTCCTCTACCTCGTGCGACTCAGCCAGATATCTCGCTGCATCCAAGCTCTGTATAATCGTGATAGCACAATCATCCCGGTTCTCCGCCTTCGCAAACTCGAAGAAGATTTCCTCATGGCCACGGATAACAACGACCAACCCAGAGTACCCAAACCGGAACCCCTTTTCTTTGTCGACAGTCTCGATGTCCTTCAAAGGCAGGATGAGCTTTGTCCGGGTGCCAGGAAGCAAACTGCGGAAGCAGAAGTGGCGGTTGCTGATATAAATCTTGCCATAGAGCGGCAAAACCCTGACGATGAACCCAAAGTACGCGGCATGTAACCTCTCCGTCTCTGGCAAGGCAAAGTGCGCCTGAAAACGGGCTTCTGACAGAGCTCTCTCCTCGGGGTCATCCTCGACATCCTCCTTTTCGGTCCTCCTTCCAGCAGGTTGATCGTAATGCTTCTTGCCGCCCTTCCACATGCCGGACACCTTCTCGACATACCCCATAGACTCTGTTGCTAGAAGGTTGCTCATGCGCCTAGATTGCTGGTCCAAGTAGCCCATAAATGCGTTGGCCCTTTGCAGTGGGTAATTGCCCATCATCGCAATGCTTTGCAGCATTGGTGTTGATGGACCACCTTCTGCTTCTGTCATGTAGTCACCAATCTGGCCCGTGGTCGCTGCATGATGGGGTCCGTGAAGTCGGACCAAGCCTGCGGTGTGTTGACGCACAATCGGCGGAGCAGCGACCCCTCCCCCCTCTGTTGTTGCCGCGCGCGTAGCCGATGCCGACCTACGGAAGATTGGGCTATGGAAAACATCGCTCCCTCGGAGAATTTGACTGGCCGATTGCTCCTCGCTGCTACCAGAGGCCACCAAGGCCGATAGACTTGCCTGACTAGGGTCATCGAAGCTCTGGGCGTACGAATCGGTACTCGCATGTGGCTCGTGACGGGGTTTGCTAAAAGATCTCCGGCCGTCTCCATGAAGGCTGCGGGGAGGCGAGCCTGGGTATCCTGCTGTGCCGGGGCTGGCGTCGAAGCTCCGTCGACCGAAAGGTCGGGTACCATCGAAGCTGCTCTTGAAGTAATCGCCGCTAGCACGAGAACTCGGGGAGGCGATCTGGATGGGCGAGACTGGGGAAAGCGTAGCTTTAACCCCTTCATTGAATATGCGAGTTCGAGGGCTGCCGACATTGTCACCATTGGCTCCGTCGCCTCCCGTTCCCTTGCGAGCGTCGTTCGCTCCAGAATCTTCGGGCGAGGAATCCTCTACGAGAACCTTGAGAACCTGGATGGCCTTCTTCCCGAAGCTGAAGAAGGAGAAGAAATACTGGTGATTTTTAGCAGGTGCGCAAACGAGGCACAATGCACTGATGTCTTACCTCGTCGATAGCATACGTCTCATCGTTGTCGATGACGCGAATCTTGCAAGTATCTGCAAACTCCACCATTTGCGCTTCCTCAATGTCAAGAATATTCCTGATGGGAATGGAAATCTTGACGCTGTCTCCATCATTGTGCGAGCGGAAGATGACCCGTTGTAGGCTCTTGACCCATTCCGTTGCACTCCGAGCGCTGTCAGCCTTGAAGTGGTATGTTCGATGATGCGTGGTGACGGAGAAGTAATTGCCCTCTTTCTCTTTGTCGTTTACGCTGGCCGATATGCCGTATCGCAGGTCGATCTGACCCGCGGGGAAGTAGTGATCCTTGGGATCCTGGTAGTAGGAGAGGACATCGCCCTTTAGACGGAACCAATAGCGGTTGTACTTTGGATTGCGTTTGCCGCTCTTCGACAGGTAGCCGGATTTTGCGATCTCGTGCTGTTGGAGAGAACGTTAGCGACTGACAGTGTGCCGTTTCATGGTCGGGCAACGACTTACTGCCTTTTTGGGTAGGTGGGCATAAAATGCGATATGGTTTGCCGTAATGTACATGTAGCCCTGCAGGAGGACATGTTGTAGCAACCAACAAGGGTACTCTTCAATAACCTCCTCGGCAGTGTCAAACTCGAAGATATCCTTGAGCTTTTTGGCAAGCTGTCCAGTTCCGCCGGCGTCATCACGACGATGTTCTCCCGACAATCTGTCAAGATCGAAACTGGGTCGGGCTGCCATTTCGGCCCGTGCCTCGAGCATTCTGCTCATGAGAGGTGCCCCGTTTCCTTCTGCTCGGACGATCTCTATTGGTGGGGCAAGGCCGAGCGACTTTGTTTCGTCTTTGTTTAGTGGAGGACGAGGAGAAGATGGGTCGGGGTCTTCTTCTTCTTCGATTTTGTTATCCGCCATCGTCGTGCCCTTGTGCTGTTTGGACCTTTTCAACTTATGGGAACTTGAGAGCCGGGAGAGACCGGGAACCGACTGTAGAAGCTTGTGTCCAGAAAGGCGTCGGCGGTGGGTATTGTTTGGTCCTGTATCCGCTGTGGCACTTGCAGATGGCTTATTGAAGACAACAGTCTGGCTTAATGACTTGACGGTGCCGGCAGTTTCGCGATTGCGTGCTGTGCCTTGGATGTCCGGGCCAGCAACGGTCATGGCCATGTGATTCGGCACATCATCTTCATCTTCCGAACTTTGGCCTTCGAACCGGTCGTGAAAATCAACAGTGCTTCCAGCAGCAGCGATCAGACCAAATATACTCTGGTTCATGTTCATGAACATGCCGCCCTGGGGCTGCAGGACATCCTCCTCATTGTCATCTTCTTTTCCATTGTCTTTGAGGCGGTCGGGGAGCTCCATAGTGGGAGAATGTGGCTGGTTACTGTCGCCGCGTAACCTTTGCAATTTCCTGGACATGCGGTAGGCCGCAACCTCTCGGTGACTTGGGCGCTTCGTGAGTGCAGATGGACGTGCAGGACCAGGGCCTGCTTGGGCTGGTGCTTCGGACGGGTTCGTACGATGTTGCGACGAGGACGGTCCGGTGTTTGACTGTGACTGAGGATTCGGATTCGGAGGGGAATCGAGTATGGGCCCCGATGATGTTGCTTGGGAAGACGCCATTTCTGGGATTGTCGAGAGGGATGAGGATAATTAGAGGTCGTAATAATGGGGATAGCCTGACTCGTAGGAACTTGAGGAAGAGACAGAGGTAAGCATAAGTGGACGGCCGCAAGGTACAAGTAGAAGTGGACTGCAGGCAGGCAGGCAGGTAGGCAGGCAGCTGAGTGAGTAGACCAGGCAGAGGTAGGTACCCTACATACAATCAGACAAACAACAACCAAGCGAAGAGACCGTACAGCTGTAAGCGGCGACACAATACGGCCGGGACTGTCTGGTGCAGATTAGGATAGCCAACTCCCTGATTGACGAGATAGGAGTAGGCTTGAAAATGGTGACGAGGGTAAGTATCTAGATAGGTTGGTAGATGGATAGGTGGGTGGGTGGTTTCGATGAGTGAACGGATAGGTTGGTAGGAGGGATGGCCCAATCCAGGTGAAGCCAACCAAACCAGAAGAGAGCGACTCGAGTCAAGCCAACAACAATAACAACAATAACAACCACAACAACGATAACGGAGGTGATGAGGTTCCCGTCGTCTCCAGTGTTAGAGCGCTTGTTGATCTCCGCCTTGGTAGTCCAAGCCGCTGTGGACGACTAGAGGTATGATCGTGTACAGCCACTAACAATCGCGTCGGTCAGACAATTAGCAGCGCGAAGGTCCCGTCTGAAGCCTGACTGGCCGACTCTAATCGATATGAGCCGGTACCTCTGGTCGCGGTACTCAGTTGCGCGTAGGAGTACCGGTGACTACAGGTGCTTGGCGTATCGCTTCGTCAGATGTCCAGGAAAAAGAAGGGAAGTGATGAAAGGAACTTGAACAATGGCTTGGGGAGAATGCGTGCGTGACTAGAGGCGGGAGGGCGGGCGGTCGAGAACAGGAGCCCGAGCATCACACTCACCCGCTGCTGCAGTGGCCAGGAAGGTGTCTGGTGAAACCCCACTGCCTGACGCGGGTTGTTCAGGAGAGGAGCAGCCCAAGCCGGGGAAGGCTCCACAAGGGTGGGCCCTCTGAAGAGGTATGAGATACGAATCCAATGGGTACCTTGATAGTCACCCTGGCTTCCTTCCCGCGATAGTGGGCTGACTCCAAATCACGGCGAACTCTAACAGACATTGTGCATCATCGGACGCTGAAATGTCACCTTCTGGCGATCAACGACACTGCAGCTACTACACTACCTAGCTGACTTGCATCTGATCTTCCTTATCCACCTTGGAAATGTCCTCCTGCTTGGGACGGGTGACGAATGACACTAGGTGGGGTGGGACTTTTGCTTTTTTATCTTTCACAGTTCCAGTCGGCCATCTTTGGAACCCCGAGAGAAGCGGCAAGCGTTTCTATGTCTTGCCTTGGATGACACACCCAAGAAGCTCCGGTCAACAGGCTGACCATGATGTCGTGAGACGTGAGTCTGATGAAGTTCATGTCCAAAGTGAGTGGTCCATAATCTGATGTTGTCATGTTTCGTGGTTGCAACCATCCTCGTCAGAACGCCTGTTATCCCTGCCGGAGCATCATACCGGTCCCGGCTTTGGCGTATGGGAGGCTTATCCTGTCGCGGCCAATTGACAGCCAAAGGCGAATCTTCGACTCCTGCTACCTTATGCTGCACCTTATGGGCTTCCAGGTCGCTACCTATATGGGGAGTAAGACCCGCTACTCTCAGGTGTGTTTGCTTGCGACGTCAAATTGAGAGGTCGAAAACACTGTTGTGCAACTTGGCCATAATTTCAGCCACGTAGAGGTAGTCAATTTCTACACATAATCCCGAGTTCCTAGGCTGCTTGATTGGGAAAAGACACAAGACACGTGGGAGGGGTCCATGACTACCTCCTACACTTCGCGGTTCTTCACCAAGCACAAGGCATTAGTGTAGGGGACATCCTACTCAGGTACATCGAAAATCTCACCGGCCGGGTGGTTGCGCTACCAATCATCCTGGATGTTCACCACTGTACTTGCGTGGCACCAAGACACGAAGAAATTGGTGGTTTAGGTTCACAGAAAGGGTCCAACTCAGCTTGAGAAAAAACAGAGATAATCATCCAGGACCGTATGCCGTTTGATCCACAACGTCGGAATGAATGCCATGCTAAGGCGAAAGCCAGACACTTGATTGTAGTCTCGACCCTATTGACATCGACATCAAGTCATCCAAACATGGTATCATCGCAGAAACTCCTCCGTCCCGAAAATTACCAAGTACAACGACAACAACAGCAACAGAAAAAAGAAAACAAAAACAAACCCTTGAACAACACCCAGCTACCCAGACACATGAGCACTGCCCCCACTACATCCATAAACACAACTTCCCACTCGCCGTCCCGCCGGCAACCCAGTCCTGGGTAGGGTGAAAGTGGGCAACCGCCGGCACCGCCGTGATCCCATCCCCTCCCAGCTGCGCCAACTGTTCTCCGTCCTCCGCATAAACGTCCACAAACCGATTCATGTTGCCAATGACAAACTTTTGCCACCCGTCTTGTGGGTTCCGTTGCCACTGCGGCTTCAGAATCGTCACCCATCTTCCCGTCTGGTTGTTATGCGGTATCTCAACCGTCGGTTGCATTTCCTTTGCCGGTATATCGTACCCAGCTTTCCACTCGCCAGCTGAGGGAAAGCTGTAGATCTTGATGCGGTCGTCGTACGAAGAAGTGGCAATGTGTCCCGACGAAGACCAGGACGCGTGCGAGACGGAAAGGCGGGATTCGTGTTCCCCTAGGAGGGCAGGGTGGCGGAGGTCCCCCTTTCCTGTAATCTTGCGCAAGTCCCAGATCTTGAGGGTGCGGTCGAGCGAGGCGGTCGCAACGAGGTGAGGATGCCGAGGGTGCAGGGAGAAACCGCCAATCTTGTAGTCGGTTAAGCCCCAAAGTTCGGCCGAGGAAGGTTTGGTGCGCTGGTCCTGTCTACCTAGGGAGCCTTGCAAGGTGGAGAAGATGATCATGTTCGGATCAGTGGTCGGGATGTCGATGGCGGAGATGGGGAGATCCTCAGACGAAGAAGACGGGGCAAAGACTTCGGTCGAAATGCCTTTATCCAAGTCTAGTTTGCGAATTGAAGAGTCGTACGAGGCCGAGTAAATGGCATTGGAGTCGGTGGGTGAGAAGTGGAAGGAAGAGATAGTGCGCGAGTGGGTTTTGAAGGCGGATATGATGGGATCTGGGTATTCGGCATCTTCATCATCGTCGTCGATTTCGGGTACAGGTTGGGAAGCGTCAAACACGCCCATGGCGCCTTCTTTATCGCCAGCGAAGATTATGGGCTTTTCTTCCGTGGGGTGGAAGCACATGGAGTAAATGCGCTGGGGTACGATCTTGATGTCTGATGCAACAGATTTGTTAGTAGAACATCCATTGTCGTTGAAACCGTTTGGTTGGGTTAGAGGTACCATTGACTGCCCACTTCTCGTACAACTTGAGTCCGCTCATGCGCAACCGCAGGTCCTTCAACCCCTTGTCCTTGGTATCCTTGACATCTTCTTCTGTAAACGTCCTCACGCCAGGTTGAGCCCCTCGTACACCGAGACCCTTCAAAAGCGCTAGGCCATCGGCACTACTTTCCCACTTGCGACCTTCGACCGTGATATCGCCGAGGTTCAAGTCACCGCTGACGCGCATCTTCTTGGCCTTGGCCTTTGCCGCTTCCTCCTCGGCTTCGACATCTAGTTTGCGCTTGAGAACTTCGGAATCCGCTTCAAGGCCGGCGAGGCGACTGCTCTGGCGCGTGGGACGGGCTGCTTCCTTCTTGACAGGTTCACGCTTGACTCGAGGCGTGCTGGCGCGTTTGGGCTTGGGAGGCGCAGGCTTCGGGATAATCTTGTCTGCTGTGGTACTGATGCCGCTAAGGATGGCATTGTTGTAGGCAATGTTTTCGAGGCGCTTACGCTCGAACGCGCTCATGGCGGTTTCCTTCTTGCGCGGAGGCATCTTGAAGCTTGAAAAGGACGGTTTGGTCAAGACGGGTGGAAGTTACCAAAAAAGGTCTATCGAAAAATAAGAGATATTACGGTCACCGAACGCTGTGATTATTCAAGAATTGAAGAATGGGGAAGCCAGGAAGCAAAGGAAGCAACGCGAAGATGATAAGTGCAGCAGATGGTGGCAATCAACATTGAGAATCAAATTCTGAAGGCGCGCCACCCGGCGGGTCGCGTCGGTCGATGCACGAGAAAACGAATCGGCGCACGAAATCACGGGATAGTCATTCGCTGTTGAAGCCGGGACGGCCTTTTAGCGCTTATTGCACTAACGGTTTACCACATACTTTTGCGTAGTTGTTGTTAGCGATGCCCTACATTGGCGGGGCAAGTTCCGTTCCGGCAGGCATCTTTTCATCGATTCCGAATTTTTGGATTGGGAACTGAACTTTGGACTTGTTCTTCCCAACCTTTGCTGCCGACCACTACTCTCGCCAACAAATCGCATACTGTCACCCCCGTGCTGGACATAAAATTTGCAACAATTTCGGAGGACACACAATCAGAGGCCATAGTTCCTATACTCAAGCCCGGCGGAACCAGACCTTCGCCACCATGTCGTCGACAACCATGCTTCCCTTCCTTTACCAGACCAGGACTATTCAACGCCTGTCCCGTACCAGTTTCAAGACAACAGCCCTTCGCGCCTACTACCGATCCGAATCCAAATTCGATTCTCGCCTACCCCCCTCTCGTGGCCGAAGAGTAGCCCCATCAATGCTCGGCCGAGATCCTATCCCCTTCGACCTCCCAAGTCAACAATTCGAGAAGCCCAGGCGGAAATGGCAACCAGAAGACCTCGGCGAGGGACAAAAGACAACCTTGACCCCCACAGAGCGCTATGCCTTTGACACCATCTTCCAAGACATTGTGAAGAAGAACACGACTACGGAAGACGACCCGTTGGAGATCAGCATCAAAGACCCCGACCCCGAAGCCGCCCACAACACTGTCAAGATTCTGCTCCAAGATGCCGCCGCGGCCTACACCAAAGAATGGCGACCTGTGCAGCGCCCCTTCGATCCCCTTTCACCCGTTGGACAGACAGAACGCGCCGTCGACCGTGACAACGCCCTTCTGCGTTTCCCTCCAAGCCTGCGACAGGCCGCCCGCATGGCCCTTGGTATCCTTGAGGCAGACAAGGGAACCGGGAGATCGTCGATCCTCGACAACGTCCGAACCGCCGAACAAACACAAGATCAACTCCCCGCCGATCCCCTCAGCAAGCAAGTTGCCGAGGAGGCCATGAGACGCGAAGAACGCACCCGAGTCGAGTCCAAGATGAGAGCTGCCACCTCCGACTTCCAGCTATGGGATATCTTGGAAGAGGAGGTCTTCTCCATGGTTAAGAAGCTGGGTATCACCGACCGGTCCAGGGAATCCAAGGCGCCGGTGAAGAAAACAAAACGCAAGACCAAGGAGGTGCAAGAAGATGGTGACTACGAGTACGGCTACGAGTACGAACCAGGCCAGGAGAGACTCTCCATGCACCTTTACGGCCCTCTCTACCCCGCCTACCTCCTCTACGGTCTGCGTCTCATGGACACCTCGTTCTCTCGCTCCTCGCCGTTGGCGCTGAACATCCTCCCACGTATCAAGGAGCTCGGCTTAGCCAGCTACGTCCTCGGCGCCAGCACGCCGTTTTACAACCTCCTGGCCCACATTCATTGGCACCGCTATGGCGACGCGGAGGCTGTGTTCAACCTGCTAGAGGAGATGCGCTTTGCTGGTTTGTACGCCAACGAGGACTCGCTGGCTGTTGTCCACAGCATCGAGACGCACTTCTTGAGGTCGGATAGAGGCCAGATGGGCCCGTTCATGGAGGAGTTGGTGAGCTTGCCCGAGTACGAATTTGCGATCAAGCCACGAATCCGCCATTGGTCGACTACGATTGGAATTCACATCCAGGAGAGGCAACGTCATCTTCAGCTTTAAGCTCCTATTGGTTGTCAGGTTTTGGAAGTTGCGCAGTTAGAAGGAGTAGGCCTGGTCAGTCGCAGGATCTCGAAGAATCTTCCACGTATACCCCATGTACAACAATACATTGTTTCCTCTCTGATTTCGCTCAACTCTTCTAGTGCTTTAAGTCTCAAGTATCCCCTCTTGGTAAGACTTCGAGACTGGATACCGGTCCCGAACCTTATTCGCGGCATGCCCCCTTCTACCTCGTCTGTTTCGTCCGCTTGTGATCACCGACCGGTGGCTTGTCAATGCTCTGGGACATAGGCTGATCCGCAGACCGTCGCAAATTCCGATTCATTCGTCAAAGTCCAAAATCAAGGGCAGTCTAACGCTCTTTACGGCTGCTGCAGGAAATATCTTGAGAGCGGCCATCCTTTGCCTGGACCAGGATCGAATGCTTCCACTTAGGCTGATCGGCTTCTCCACTTGTTGACCAGGAAACTTCCATGACTTCCGTCTGTATCTCCATGGTCAGCGTTTGCATGGTCGTCGTGGTTTCCCCCCAGCCGGAACCTGATCGGAGATCACGAAGAAGAGTGCCAATGTTTGAGATTGCAAGCGGGTTGCGGAAAACGGCTGCACAATAAACACCGATAATGAATAGTTGTCCAGACTGGACCATATTTTCCGTATACATCGTCGTCCATGTCTTGGTTTCACCATCCTTAATGGAGGATTTACCACACACAAAGCCAGAAATAGTCGCCTTTGCTTTCCTGTCGTTGCTTCCAGTCCTTGCCCAACAGGTAATGGGCGTGCGTGAGGAACTCTACCCGGACAGCACCAGCGAAGTGCGGGTTGTTGTCGATGAGGAAACAGTTTGGCCCGGAAACGAAGAGGTGCTCGGGGTAATATGTCGCGTTCCTTGTAATGCTAGTATGTGGATTACGATCCTTCAAGTATTTCTCTACCCTAGAAAAGTTAACCTTTCGGACTTCGCAACCTCTCTCATCCATATACTCGTTGATTTTGGTTGACAGTCCCATAATGCCTACAGGGACCGATTTTGGCAGAACCACTCCGACTGGCTTCAAGAACCTAATTTCATATTGTTTTAAGGGATACAGGCCAGTGCGCCTGGCTCGTGCAAGCCCATGACGAACTTGGACCAGCCTTCAGAAAACTACGCAAATGTCGTTTCTGCCATGACCAGAGCCAGTGTCCTGGCGCATTGACATTGCACAATGAAGGTGTAACAAGCGATCGCCCGTTTCTGGCACCATCATTGGACTTGCGCCACCGTATTGAATGCCCAAAGAAGTTAACATCTCTACCGCGGCGTTCGTGACGGTGAATGAAGGCATTGGCACGTTCGGGTCATTCATCAGCTATGTTGTGCCGGCTCCCGATAACGCTTCCGGCCTTGGAGCTAGGACACCGCATAGGACATCGGATGGCGATGGTTCTTCCCACGCGAAGATGGACAAGTCGTTCCTCCGCTGTAAAATGACCTCTTGGAGTTGACGGAAAGCGCCTTGCCCTTCGCCATAGAGCAAGGGTATGTTCACTCCAAATATGCCCAAGAGCGAGTACGCGCGATCTTCGACATGTGTGGTGGCTCTCCGAGCAACCCAGGACATCTTCTGTGCGACTAATATATCATCGAGAGGCCTTCGCTCTTTCCCAAGAACGCGCCTGTCAATATCCGTGATGCTCTTTATGGCTTCCAGTACTTCGAACCTGTCACATCGGAACTCCCAGTCTGTGTCATAGAACCAAACCTTTTTAGGGGCGATAAGCTCATGAAGCGTCCAGCCACGAGTAAACCATCTGCAACGACCAAGTTGCTCTTCGGTCGGTAGATCTTGGCCTGCCTCAAGGTCCTCAAGAAATGCAGTACAGATCCAGACTTCGCGGTAGTAGGCAAACATGGAGTTGATGAATTCGGTTGTGTCGGCGCTACTGCTCTTATCGATACAGCAGGTGTCAACCCAAGCATAGTCGGCGTTCTCTTCCCGCGCCACCCGACATATCTCTTCGATCTTGACCCAGCCCTTCTTCCCTTTAGCAGCTTCGAGGTTCGTCATATCCGAGACCGTGACTTCCTCAGCCTCCCATGTATGGGATAGAATCAGGTATCTGGGCCGCCCCCAAGGGTACCTCTAACGACTTATCATGCCGTCGAATCGCACAAGAGCGAAATCCGAACATCGGATCAACCACACTGTTGCAAGATATAGGTGTCCAGTCTCTCAATTGAAGATGATCGTTCTCAACCTTTTGCTCACGCGACATACGCCGCCGCCGTTATTGTGGGTTCTGTCGAAAAATAGGGTTAGAGTCGATGAAGGGGGAAAAAAAGAGATATGGAAAAAAAAAAAAAAGAAAGAAAAGAATGAATGCTCCAAAGACTGATGGGAAAAATCCCCTCGTAGGTACCATGAAGTGGGGTAACTTGGCATCTTCTCAAGCAGCTGATTGGATCGGTAGAATGCTCTCCGATCTCGGGCTTTCTTCCATGTCGACAGAGGGCCCCCTATAAATGAACTGCACAACCTGCAACGAGATCCCAAGTTCCCAAAACTCGATGTGGTGCACGTCCCACGTCGGGTATTTGACGGGTTGTTTGAATATCAGACCTTCCATCACCCAATCACAAAGAATGTTATTCAAGTCTGACGGCCGTACCTGCCTTGATAGCGGCCATCAAGAGGCAGCGGAAGCCCTCGCTGCTGCTCAGTCTAGATATGTCGCCAACAACCCGCTCTCCAAGAAGCAACATGATTTGGCCGTTGGGTTGCTGCCAGGCGGCAACACTCGCACCTTGCTGCACACTTCTCCGTTCCCACTTTGCATGAAGCATGGAAAAGGCACTTTTGTGTGGGATGAAGATGGCCACAAGTGAGTGAAGGGATATCATCAGCGGGCATCAGACCCCCCTCACTCTTCGCTGATGCCTAGGTACTACCTCCCACACAGATACACTGACTTCGTGGGCGAGCTCTCCGCCGGCCTCTACGGGCATTCTCACCCTGTCATCCGCACCGCCGTTCTCTCTACCTTTGACGAAATTGGTCTTTCCCTCGGCTCTACCACCACTTACGAAGCCCGCTATGCCTCCCTTTTGTGTCAACGCTTCAAGCTCAAGCGCGTACGCATGACCAATACCGGCACGGAAGCGAATCTCCATGCTCTGGCGGCTGCTAGGCACTACACGGGGAAGAGGAAGGTGGTGGTGTTCAACGGCGGGTATCACGGTGCCTGTTTCTCTTTCGGGGGCGGCAAGGCGGCGCCGAATACGGCTGACAAAGGCGATTTCGTGGTTGTCCAGAATTATGGAAATGACGAGGCAGCTGCTGAGGCAAGAAAGGTCATCGAGGAAACGGCGAGGGAGGGCGACCTGGCAGCGGTGCTGGTAGAGGGGATGCAAGGTGCTGGGGGGTGCCTTCCGAGCAGCAAACATTTCATGCTGGCGATACAGGAAGCGGCGAAGAAGACTGGAGCGTTGTTCATCCTGGATGAGGTAATGACTTCCCGGCTGGCACCAAATGGATTAGGACAGGAGCTGGGGCTGAGCCCGGACTTGGTCACGCTGGGGAAGTACCTGGGTGGTGGTTTTAGCTTTGGAGCGTTCGGCGGAAGGAAGGAGATCATGGATACGGTCTATGATCCGAGGGTGAGTGGCAGTTTGGCCCACTCAGGCACTTTCAACAACAATACCATGACGATGTGCGCTGGGTTCACAGGGCTCAATCAGGTGTTTACGGCGGAAGTCTGTGTTGAGTTCAATAGGGTGGGAGACGACTTGAGGGAGAGGTTGAACGCGGTGGCAAAGGGGACACGGTTAATGTTTACGGGGAGGGGCTCGTTGATTGGTTTGCACTTCAGGGAAGATGGAACGCTGGAGAGCCAGGAGAGGGTGGATTTGAGGGATCTGTTTTGGTTTGAGATGCTGGAGGAGGGCTATTGGATCACAAGGAGAGGGTTCATTGCCATGATGTTGGGAACCCCGCAAAAGGAGCTGGATCGATTTGTTGACGCTGTGGCTAGATTCATGGCGAGACATGCTGGCATCATGATGGTATAGACGTAGTGCGTCTACGTACCTACTCTGTCGTTGTTTTCTGCTGGGGTTTCAGAGTGTTCTCATGTACACTAGACCATGAGCATTGTGGATATGGACCAAGGTTCCGTCGTCGGTCTGGCAGTCTTGCCGACGGAAGTTTGGAACTGAAACACTAACTACGCGGTCAGCTTGTTCATGGTATAGCATCCAATCAGGTACAGTAGGTTTGCTTCTTTTTGTGGTTCCACGTCTTCGGACAAGAGCCGGCTTTTACGTTACGGCAGTTCAGCGATCCCACTTCCCAGCCCCTCACACCCCTCCCACTGGTGATAAGCCTCTCGGTCTAAGTCTACGTCGAATGGCTACACTAGCGCCGAGTCAATACCAAAACCGAGTTGAAGATACATAATCTCGATTGATCCTGCCTCTGATCTCGCCTGTCCACGACCTTCCTCTACTCCCGTCGTATACCAAGGCAACCAGAAGGGAAAAAGTCAAACAGCACAATGGCCAGCCAAGAAGAGCCCGGCAGCACTATCCCTCCCCACATCCTCTCCAAGTTGAACCCAGACTTCGTCCTGTTCTTTCGGAACGTCCTGTCCAAGCGACCACGAGCAATCTGCATCGAGGAACTTCGAGCCCATCCTGAGAAATTTCGAGCACCAACAGCCATCGATACCTCAAACTGCGAGAGAGTGACAGACTATGAGGTCACGTCGGAAGATGGAGCCACGGTTCCTGTGAGGGTCTATCATCCGGACCCTGACAAGCATGGAGACGGGCCATGTCCTGTTCATATGAATCATCATGGTGGGTAAAACAATCTGCGAGAAGGGTGCAGTGTAACACATGTTGACCAAGGGTTTACTGAGCAGGGGGTGGGTTTGTGGTTGGGGATTTGTTTACGGACGGTCAGATCTGCCTCAGTATGCGCGAGGCGGGTGTGGTGATTGTGGATGTGAATTATCGACATTGCCCTGGTAAGTATTCGAAGTCATTTTCTCCTTCCAGAACTCATCCGTTGACAAAAGACAGAAACGATGTTTGGCAAGGCCTTTCAAGATGCATGGGCGGCCTTGAACTGGGTGATCAACTCGGCCACCAAACTCAACATTAACCCCTCCTCCATCTCCGTAGGCGGTGTTTCCGCTGGCGGGAACATCTCCTTTGTTTTGCAGCACATGGCCCGCGACGCCGGTCTCCCGCTCAAGCTGTGCCTGTCCTCCGTCCCTCCCACAACCGACTGCGTTAGCTACAACTCCCCTACCGACTCCCCGTATCCCTCTTTTAGCGAGTTTGCATATGGACCTGTCCTCCCCTGGAACCGCATCAAATACTTTGGGCAGTTGTGGTTTCCAGCTGAAAAGCAGGATGAAATCCGAAAAAGGTGGCCGGAATGGTGGTTAGCACCGATCAAGGCCCCGAACTTTAAGGGGTTATGTCCCACTTTCATTAGGACGGCGGAATGCGATATGGTGCGAGACGAAGGGGAGGCGTATGGGCTGAAGTTGGTGGAGGGAGGGAACAAAGTCACCATTAAGCGGTATTTGGGCACAGTGCATACGATGATGTACTTGCCGCTGGAGAACGAGCAGCGGAGGAATTATGATGAGGATGCAATCAGGGCATTGAGGGAGGCTCATGGGCTGGCAAAGTGAATTTTTAGGTAGGTAGGTAGGTAGGTAGGTAGGTAGGTAACTCCCTTGTTTTGTCTCTGCTCAATTGGTTTCGACTTCCCTTTTCACTTTTGCTTGCTCCCGGGTCGTTCAAGGCGCATACAGGTAGTAACCACCAGAGTGCACGTTCCTGTTGTCTCTTGAGCCCCTAATCCGCTATTACCAGGCATTTGCAGGCGCTGAAGGTCTGGACCCCCCTTCCGTGACCTAGAGAAACCAACTGAAGTAAGACAATGGAATGTCTTGTGTGCGTCAGTGGAAGATCGGACTGTTCGCTCAGGTCTTCATCTTAGTGGACCAAGCAGCTGCAGTTGTCCGAGTTGTGCCCGTCAGCGCCAGACGTCACAACTCGCATTCGTCTACAGTTGTCGAATTGGGCAGGCACTTTTCCCGTCAGGTTATCGACGCTGTGGTTGCCATTTTAGACTATCGAAAATGGCGGCCATGAGGCATCCAGTCCTTCCTGTTCCCGATCGCCAGACCTGTGGCTTGGCGGCAGTCATCGCAATCGTGTCTTTCAGGTTGATCGGGAGCATGGAGATCCGGATCCCTTGTCTCCATTCACCGGGCATGGCATCCGTGGGTGTCCCAGTCTAGTGTACACCGTTGAGGGAGGGCATGTTGTTGCTTTCTTCTTATGTCCATATGGATGACGATTCACTTCACTTTTCTTTAAAAGTATGCCCGCCCCTTGAAGGTCAACCTGCGTTGAAAATCCCCGATCTTGCATCTGTTGTTGGTGGCTCGTCCTCGTTAACCTGACAGCGGCTTGTTCGTTAGCGAATACCCCCTGAAACCCACTGGAACATTAGCGACCGAAACCGCTACAGCCGAATCACGACTGCATCGCCACCACGCCAGACTGACTTTCTCTCATTCGCCGTCCACTAAAGGGTCAACAAATTACTGGAAAATCCAGCAGCTGATGGTATAGAGGAAGTCAATATTCCAGTTTAGTATGAGTCCGCTCAAGGTGATCGGCACGGTGCCGGAGAACTCTACCACCTTCCGGACACAGGCCGATGAGCACGACGACTATGAGGAAACGCTACAGAATTTAAGAACCGGCAGATACGAAGATTGGCCGAATGAAGCTGCTGTAAGTCAGAAATATCTCCCAGGTCTTTCCTCCAAGAATATCTCACTAACCTTTCCGCAGTTCGATGGCCTCACAGAAGAACGAGGCCCGATCAAAATCGCCGTGACAGGCAACATTCCAACATGGGCTGCTGGCTCCCTCTACCGCACCGGTCCCGGCTTGTACAAGATCGACACAGACGCTGGCGCCATCTTTGAGATGAGCCACTGGTTCGATGGACTGGCTCATACCCATCGCTTCGACATTATTCCGAACGAAGAAGGGTCCGTTGATATCTTGTATTCGTCACGTCGCCAAGCCGAAGAAATGATGGAAGTCATAAAAAAGCAGGGAACCTGGCCGTATTATAGCTTCGGTCAGAAGGCCGATCCATGCCTCGGTTTCTTCTCCAAGGCCATGGCCGCGTTCAAGGGACTGAGAGAGCCGTTAGGGGTGAAGTGGCACAACAACGTCAATGTCGTCGTGCATGTCAACCCTCCTGGACTTGAGGCTGCTGGCAGAAACATTGTTGGGAAAGGGGAACCAGCCGTGGCAGAGAACGATGCCACTGTGCTGGGTCATAGACCTGAGTTGCCCAAGTCGATATGGATCAGCACCGACAATAGCACCATGAAGCAGATCGACCCCCAAACACTGGAGCCAATCGGCTGGGCAACCCAAGATGTCCTTCACCCCGAGTTGACGGGCGCCATGTCCTGTGCTCATGCCCAGAGGGACCCTGAGACAGGTGACTTCTTCAACTACAACCTGGAGCTTGGCCCAAACCCCACCTATCGAGTCTTCCGTGTTGACGCGTCTAGTGGAAAGACGGAGATCCTAGCCACCATCCGCGACCCCCTCGTTTCGCCTGCCTACATCCATAGCATATTCCTCTCGCCCAGCTTCGTCGTTCTCTGTGTCCCAACCGCACACTTTGGCCTCAGCGGCACTCGGATTCCCTGGGAGCGCAACCTCGTCGATGCAATCAGACCCTATGATCCAAGCAGGAAAACCCAATGGATCGTCATTGACAGAAAACACAGCAAAGGCGTAGTAGCCCGCTTTGAGACCGATGGTCGTTTCTTCTTCCACACTGTCAACTCCTTCGAAGAGAAGGTAGGTTCAGACTCATCCGACATCAACCTCTACTGCGACGTCATCGACTTCGGCTCCCACGAGTTCATCCACTCCCTTTACCTCGACGTGATCCTCAACAGAGACTCCGCAGCCAAGAAGTTCTTCGAAGACGAACAACGCGCCCGCAACTCTCTCGCCCATTTAACGCGCTACCACTTCATCATCAACCCCGACTCACCCTCCAATAAGCTGCCCGCCACCCCAGATCCCAAGAACCATGAAGCCTTCCGCATTCCCGCCCCGCACGCTGGCGAGCTCCCAACCATCAACCCCCTTTATGCCACCAAGAAGCACCGTTATGTCTACAGTCTGCCCTTCCGAGGCCACGGCACCATCACCGATGCCATCGTCAAGACCGATACGGCAACGCGAGAGGTGCTCTTCTGGGATAACCCCAAAGGACATACACCCGGCGAAGCCATCTTCATTCCAAAGCCGGGGGGAGACGAAGAAGATGATGGTGTGTTGCTGAGCTTGGTGCTAGATGGCGAGAAGGGCAAGAGTTATCTGCTCTGCTTGGATGCAAAAACGATGACGGAAATGGGAAGAGCGGAGGTAGAGTTTGCGATCGCTTTGGGCTTTCATGGGGCACATGTGCCATCGGGTAGGACAATAACGAGGATCGAGGGTCAGGAGCACTAAACATGCTGTGGGGTGAGGGTTCACTGGCTGGGTAGTTATTGTTGAGGGCGGTTATCTTGTTTGTGTTTGATCTGGATATACCTTATACAAATTATGCCTGGTAGGGGTAGGAAACGGAAAAGTCAATGATCGTGCAGTTTGCGGGTTCTCCTTTCGGTTTGTTTCCAGTCTCTTGAGACTCACCATCGTCCCTCCCGCACTCGCTGCGACTCGGTTCGTTACGTCCTACTTACACCCCTCTGGGGCTAGTGATAGATAGTGACCGATGGCCAAGCCTGTGGCCCACTGATATGGTGCGGGGTTGAACTGGTAGGTTATGCTATTTATGCAGTTTACCACGAGGGAAGATCTTTTGAATCTTTCGGAGCTCGTTCTTCTCTACCCTCCATCTCATCAACGATTGTTTTCCAAAGGAACTGTACTTGCCGCTGTTTTCTTCGTCCCGTGTACCTCTACCATTGCACATTCAAGCCTTATCTAGGGCCATTCGGAGACAGATTCGAAACATGACCACCCCGCGACAAGACGGCGCCGCACGCCTTGCGGCACGAAAACCCATCCCGAAACCGGTTCCTGCCTATCTCCCGACAGCCGGATCTCCCCTCTCTGTCGACAAGAACCTATACTCAAACATCCAACAAGCTCCCCGTGTCCTCGCCGACGAGTTCACTATTCCCATCCGATCCGGCCGCGCGTGGACTGCATCCGCCGGCTCCATCATCCGCATATCCACCCCCGAAGGTCCTCAAGTAGGCGATCTCAACATCTGGAATCTCCACAACCCCCGCGAACGGTTCTGGGCTTCGCGTACCAAACAGCTCCATGCCTCGCACGTATCAACCTACGACCGGCTCTGGTCAAACTTACCCTTTATGCGGCCTATGCTGACCATTATTGCCGACACACTATCCTGGTACGCGCAAGATGAGCATGGGGGCAGGGTCCATGACCTCTTGGGGACGAGATGTGATCCGTATATCAATAACGTGTTAAGTGGTGGCGACTTCGACTTCCATTGCCACTCGAACCTAACAAGGGCGGTGATGGAGTATGGGTTGAACGAGGGGGATGTGCATGATGTTATCAATCTGTTCCAGGTCACGGGTTTGGATGAGAAGGGCAGATACTTCATGAATCCTTGTCCGGCAAGTAAGGGGGATTTTGTAGAGTTTTTGGCGGAACAGGACGTCTTGATGGCGCTGAGTAAGGATCTTGTTTCCTTACCATTCTTTCCACTTGGTGCTTTCCTTCAAACTCGTGCGAGCTCTTTGACGATAATTTATCGCTAACTTGATCTTGATATAGGCACTTGCCCCGGAGGCGACCTTTCGCTCTGGGGTTTTGGAAGCGATAATGAGAAAGAAATGATTAAGTGTTGCCGACCCTTGAAAGTCGAAGTCTTCCATCTGGAAGACACGGAGCTACTTCAACGGGGTGGGTGGAAGCCGGCGGAGAAAGCAAACTATCGCGGTCGGCACGGGCTGGTTTTCATGGAAGGAAGTGTAAATAATAAATAATATTATAGCGAATAGAGGGAAGCAAGACGACAAAGCGGTAATAACCCTATTATTAAAGAAATAACCTCTCCACACGTACTGTGAGAGGAGCAGCCAGCCGAAGGAGCATGGTTTGGGACGACTATTGCCGGCAAGAGCAAGTGGGGCACTGTCATGGGACTGGCGCCCGTCAAGGCATCTGGCTCTGACTGGCCAGACTCGAGTGCCAAGACGGCAGCCGGCGTTGAGATTTCTCTAGCTGACCCGGGCTACGGTACTACAGCTTCCGGGGCACGGGCTCTCTAAAGCCCTCTTCGGTTGCCTTAGGCTATAAGGTAGCTACTAAAGTATACGGCTATAAAAACTCTAGCGTTCGAGCGACTTAGAGGGTAATATTTTACCCCTTTATTTCTTTATAGAATTTAAATAAATATATATAAAGTTAATATTTAAATATTACTTTCCTACCTTTTTATATTAGGCTTTACCCTTAGGGTTAGGGTTAGGGTTAGGGTTAGGGTTAGGGTTAGGGTTAGGGTTAGGGTTAGGGTTAGGGTTAGGGTTAGGGTTAGGGTTAG
>RANX01000119.1:0-41146 GCA_009805215.1 Neurospora discreta FGSC 8579
GGGGGGGGGGGGGGGGGGGCGTTCTCATATTTCTCTTTCCCTCATCTTTACAGTTTTGTCATTTGGGTTTGTTTTGTCCCGGCTCTTCTCAAAAATCGATAGTTATCGGTTGCTCTTGTATTACTGAGTAAGAGCGGGCTTTTCGTTCATGTGCATGATATTGTGCAATCACTTGTGCAACTCGTACATACCATAATCATTCACAAGTGTACTGTATTCACAACTATCAAGACCAAATGGCACACAAGTAGTCAATCTATTGTTACCTTCCATTTGCCATTAGATCTATCCCACTAAACTGCCCCGAAATGTTATCCGTACAGACAGAGATACAAAAGTTAACTTTCCTTGGTCGCTCTAATATCACAAGAAGAGCAAAAGAAAAATCCCCACAGCTCATGCCTAAACTCCACTTGTACTGCACCGCGGCATTACCCGCTCGCTTGTAGCATGCTCTTTATAAAAGAAAAATAGGAACATCCACCCAAGACATAGGAAAAAGAACTTGTCACATGTTCAAACACAACTAACGAAAAGGAAGTCGATCGCCATGTCACACAGCAACTCCCTCCCTATCAAACCCCTCATTCACCTCTCACCCAGTAACCCTTCTCACCCAAAGCGTAGTAGGCTCAAAAGTCGCCTCCTTTTCCTGCCTCTTATACGCCCGATGCAGCTTCAGTCCAAGCTCGTACATCTCTCTCTGCACCTCCGCCAGCTCTGTTTTCAGGGCTTCCACCTTTTGTTTTTCTCTTTCGCGCTTGCGGCGGACCGCCTCGCTGTTCAAAATGTTGTCCGTCGGCATCAGCTCCGTCATCTGCTTGATGGAGCGGGTGATGTTGATGCGACGGTTGCCGAGGGCTTGGATTTGCGCGTCGTAGAGCGCTACGCGCTCGGAGGCGGTGAGTTCTTTAGGACTGGAGGGCTTGCCATCGTGAAGGGATAAAGCTTCGAGTTCGGGAGGAGCCGGGGGAAGGGATTTGTTCATGTTGGAGGGGGTGGCGGAGACGCGTCTGGGAGTAGGTTTGGCTCCGTTTACGATACCGACGCCAGGGGCGGCAACTCGGCGGTCGCGGGCAGCGGGGGGTTCGCGGTCGATGACGCTCTCGTAGGGGGAGACGATTTGGTCTCTGAGGGAGACCACGATGGGGACTTGGTCTTTCTTGTTGTAGTCGAAGCCTTTGAGTTTGGGTCTACTCCTGTTCATGATGGATTGCGCCGGCTCCTTGTCCTTGGGACTCTCTGGATGATGCTGCCGCGGAATGCTGGGTACTGGGGGCTGGCTGTGGTCATTGTCATGAAAATCGTCTAGGGACTCGCGTGGGGTGTGGGTGGTGGTGGATAAGCTTGTTGCATATGTTGTCACGCTGAAACGCGAAGGGGGTTGCATACAGGGCTCATCGGCTGAAAGCGGGCTGGCAGCCGCGGGTTGGGGGTAAGGAGGCTGTTGCTTTCGTATCGGCACCTCCGGTTGCTGCTGGGAGCAAACTGAAGAGAAAGAGTCCTGGGATTGATGGTTGAAGTAAGATGGGGTGGGCTTCGTCTGAGCCGAATCCGACTGTGGGCTGTAGTTCACAGGAGAAGCATTTGTAGATGAAACAGGGGAGAACGCCATCGGAGGAGGAAGACCCTTGCCATCACGTTGGAGCTGTTGGGCTGCCACGAATGGTGCATCTCCTCGTGAGGTAGTCGCGGAATGCGGTGGGTTCGGATAAAGTGGACTTCTCACAGGTCGCGGTGTCGTCGCAGACTGCGGGTGAACCTGAGACGAGGACATGACTCTCTGGCCGGTGTTCCGTTGCGCAAACCCCATCTGTGCGCCAACACGAGCTGGAGGGAACATTTGATTCTGTCTAGGAATACCCAGAGACGACTCGGGTCTTTGGCCAGGTTCAGGGCCTTGCGACACAACCCGTCTACCACCGCGACCGGGTAGCCTCGATGGGGGAACCTCAGAATTATCACGGACGGGATCATTGATAGCTGTTCGACCGCTTGGTCCACGCCGACCCGGACGATAGGGCGTGAAAGCTCTCGCTGCCGGGTCTGGCCCGCTTTCACGTGGGCCCGGGTTCGCCATCATCATCATCATCTTATCCCCGACAGAAGCCATTCTCGGCCGTGGCCCTGCAAACGGCGGCGACGACTGCTGGTGCGCAAATCCTGAATTCGACCCTTTGTAAGGAGCACCCGGCGGAGGCCTATTCAGCGTATGGCCATGCGCGCTGTCCAGATGTTCGCCAGTTACCGGATCAAATAAAGGGAAACCCGGTCCGGGAATCCGGTGTTGTCGGGACGGGGGTGCACGACTCGCATGAGTATTGCGAAGGGCCGCGTCCGAAAGTATGCGCTGGCCACGGCGCATCACGTTAATGCTGGCCGTAGCATTGTGCTTCGGTGGAGATGAGCGGGAATCCGGACCCTGGTAGTATGGATGTCGGGTCCTCCCATAGGGCTGAGGTTTGGAATCTCCTTGCGCCGTCTCCTCATATTCTTCCTCGATCGGGGAGACATCGCCCGGTGGAAGGATGGGAGGCCGATGATGGGACTGAGTATAGTTCGACTCTGGCGAGCTGGGGGGCGAAATCTCCTCGCCCCCTCGATAGCGTTGAAAATAATGGGACGCCAGCGTGCTAGGTTGCTCGGGGTCGTGGGGTGCAAGAGGGGGGGAAATGTCCGAGTAGACTGACGAGGTGGGGCGGAAGGTCTGCTTCTGCTGGATTGTGAGACGTCGCGGGTTTCTGGGCGGGGGTTGCACCGGGACGGTCTTGCTACAAGTCGCCGGGGAGTGGTTGGAGGTAGTTTTACCGCGATTGTAACTATCAAAGTGCCCAACCGAGTGGGCGGTCATCAGCTTATCGCCTAAGGAAGGGTAGGAGGGAGAAGATGATGATTTGGCCAATATCGATCTGGGGAAGAATTCTTGACTACACAATGCTTGATGTCACTCAAACAGGTAAGGCCGGCTGAAGTTGTAGATGAATGATGCATAGCGATGGAAGGGAGGTGGTAGTGGCAGGTATTTGTTTTACAGGCGCGCAGCATCCTGTCAATCAGCCATATCGTGGCCTAGTAAACGCGAGCAGCCAAGGGCAACAGGGCCGATGGGAGCTATCCAACTTGGGCGTATGATGTACCACTAGAGCTAGGTGACTAGCGTATAATAAAGGAATCCACCCTGCAGCTTGTGTCAAGAGGTCGGGTCCCCAGCTTTTCCAGCTGAGTACCGACAGCCAGACAACAAAATACGGGGAGAATTCCTGCCCTGTGAAACACGAAGGACAAAGGAATGAATGTGCGATTGAGATGCGGAATGGGGAAACGAAAAACAAGCACTCACTGTCCAGATACTCCGGCACTAATGCCTAGGCCGGTACCCGCATGAGATGCAGACAGAGGTTGGCCAACGTCGTCGCTGTCGCTGTCGTCTTCACGGAACTCGAACCTGGTGGGGGCGGCGCGCCTGAGAGGAGCAAGCTTGTTATGGGCGGACATCTTCAGGTGTGCACCTAGCTAGTATTCTGTTTGGGAAGCTCCTTCGTCCCTGCTGTCGTCTTTCTGGTCCACGATCGTCTGCGCCTATGCTGGGTAGGTTGCAAGATCGTCAAGCGTTGGGTATGGTTTGGAGCATAAACAACCTTGAGAGCTGGGAAGGGCGTTTCCGTGTTCGGTCGGATGTACCGTATTAGATATTAAAGATTGAAGAAGAAGAAGGCCAAAGCCAGAACCAAGAAATCCGAACTGAAGATATTTGAGCGAGTGTCTGCAACCCGGCCAGCTGGGATGCGTTTCAGTTTAGAGAGGCCTGGAACGGAAAGCTTTTTGGGTTTGGACGACTCGTCAGGATGCGCGAAGTGGTCGGCAATATTTAAGCCTGGCCGTTTCCCGCGACCCGGAGACTAAGTCGGCCTTGTCGTCTGGTGCTTCGTGAACCCGGGGGGAAATAAACTTTTTGCTGGACCGTCGTAACTGTCCCTGCGTATGGCCAGTGGCTCACACTCAGACGGCCCCCAGTTCTGATACTATGTCCAATCCAAAAGTAAGGACTGGCGTTACGCGTTGCGAGATTTGGCTTGGGCTGCTGAACCGTTGGCTGTCGTTGAGAGGTGAAGTTGAAACAGCCTGCCTGGGCTTGCTGGTGATTGGCTAAGAGAAAGCGGTACCAGAAGATTGGAATGGACGATGCGAATATTGTGCGAAGGAAGGGGGAAGCGCAATGTAAAAGAAAGAGAATGGATTGAGGAAACGCCTACAAACTTAGGCTTGGTTGATTTTTCACGTTCCTTCCAATCTGATCATATACTTCTCAGCTCCATGCTCCAACCCGCACGATGGAAGATTGTTCAAGTTCATGACTGTTCAAAATCCAGAGCTCCCATCCCAGACATGTGAGGTGAATTGAGTGACCTGACGGCGGTTGATCAATGCCCAGCACCGAACCCCAGCACACCATCCATAACTACTTAGGTAGTAGCCCTGTTACCCCATGCCGTTCTGTAAACAAACCTGGCATTGCCCCTGCTCCCGTCTTCTTGCTGACTGCCCTACAGAGGGATAGTTTCTTGATTCCTGGTCTCTCGCAAGACGTCAATTCGCCACACCCGCCGTTTTCTTTTTTTATTTGCTGTCAGTTCCAAGGCTGTAATCGGCGAAACCTAGGTACTCTTCTGTCTGTTCGCCTCTTTCTGGCCGTTGAAAGACAACCGGATGGCAAATTGCTATTCCAAGTTTTGTAAACAAACGGCGGGAAAATGAAAGGGAATGTTGCATGTTTCACAGCTTAGGTCGAATGGTCAACCACAACCCCCCTCCGATCAACGTCGAACATCCCCGCTTCACCCGCAATTTGTTTGGATGAACGTTACTTCCAACCAGTTCTGTACCTGCGTCGAATTGTGGACGCCGCTTGCAGGGGTGAGCCCCCGCGTAGGCCCGCAGTAGCCCACAGCGGCAGAGCGCTCGTCCATCATCACGCGCACGGATGCACCCGGATTTCACAATACACTAGGTATACTAATACTAGTGCCACGTATTTTCTGTTTCCCATTTTAGTAGAGGTATCTGCTTTTTGTGCTCTGCTCGTTTGTTGCATTCCTATCCCGATCGATATTTGAGGATGGTTTCAGTTCGGAATTTCCAGGGGAAATAGTCTTCATTCTTGCAAACTCTTCCAGAATGCTCTTTGCCACTTTTGTTTTAGGTCGCCGTCAGCCCATAGTTAAGCCCCAAGCTTGGAGACGGAGTTCAAGCATGGGTTGTGGTACGGATCAGGTTTGGCTCTGTGGTACAGCGCAATCCAACCACAACCGGGCTTCTAGGCTCAACTGAGTCGGACTTCATCATAAAAATAAGAGTACATCCAAAAGCCTTTGCCCGGTTCTCACAACAGAGTCACAAATTCTATCCAGAATGATCTAGTATTTCTATCCTCCTCCCCCTTTGCCGTTGGAGAAAGAGGTAACACGGCCCACCGCGTCCATCAACTTGTTCGTTAACAATCATTACATTTCATTCATACAGCGGTATCGGAGTGCCTAACCAACGTGCACCTGTTAGTAAAGAGTCGTTTTGATCCTGGGGATAGGTCACATACCTGTTCAGCCGTAGCTCTTCCGCTATTATACTTCACAAGGGCACTGATCAGTTCCCTCCAATCCTTAGCTACATCCGGAAGAATTTTATCCCATGAGCGACATTCGAACTCGCGGTAGATGTCAAAAGGAGGCGTCCTAAAGCTCACGGCTTCGGGCCAGCTCTCCCTCGTTGGTGACCCAATCGTTTTGAATATGCTAAGAATGAGACCTAGTTGATTCCCGTCCTCATGCACAGCTCGTGACTCGAATAGGTGCTTGTTCGCCCCTCTTCTGCAGCATTCGGCAAGCATCACACCTGCTCCCCACATGTCGACAGGAGGCCCATACGCGTGATTCCCAAACAGGACTTCGGGTGCTCGGTAGGGGCCGGTACCAATATCCAAGATCTTTTTGTCTGCGGGCTCCGTGGCTGCTGAGAGGGTCGGATGCCAGGAGGCTCCAAAGTCGGAAAGGTAGGCTGGCCCTGTGGGGGATTCAAGGAGAATAGCCGAAGGCTTGACATCGCGGTGGATGATTCCCTGGCTATGTAAAGAGGCCAAGGCAGTAAAAACATCCATGAAGATGATGCGAATTTGGCTGTCTGTGAGAGGCACTCGCTCCCGGAGGCTCTCAAGAGTCAGCGGCATGTATGGAAAAACTAAGACCAGACGCTGTTGGTGGTCCCGGAAGGTGTCGAGCAAGGGGATGCAAGGCTTGCTCAAGAGGCCCAGGAGCTTTGCCTCTCGTGTCGGATTATGGGGCTCAATGTTTCTGGTCTCGACGATGACCTTGAGCGCCCTATCGCCAGCTCTGTAGACATCGGCAGTCACGCCGCTCGTGATATAGTAGCAGTTTTGATAGTCACCAATGGTCACTCCAGGATCCACTTCGGCGTTCTCATCCTCATCCTGTTCGTTCAAGACTGCCGTCGCGGCCTGATCTGCCTCAGGTGATCCAAAAGGGGATTGGCTGCAAAACTCATCATACTCCTCCCTGGTGCGTGCAGATTCATAGGCGTTTTTCTCCAGAGCAAAGGCGTTCTCACTCAGCCCTGCCGCGGCCACAAACTGCTGACTTGTTAACTGATAAGCATATGTGTCAGGTGGTGTTCAAAGAGCGACTTACAGTCTCTGAATACTGTCATATCGTTCTGAGGCTGTCAGGCTTTGTTTCCAGGCGTTCCCGGGACTTTCTGGAGAGTGGGGCATGTTGGAATGATTTCCAGTCCCCCTACCCAAAAGAGAAGTGTACGATATGTCCAATGTTCTCCTTTCGGTTAACGTTCAACGCACCAATGTACGACACTGAGTGAGAAAAAAAGTTGATGGATTTTGAAGACATGAACCGATCGAAACATCGAAGGGTCATCGAATCTCCAATCTGGGTTTGGTTGGACTTGGCGTCAGGTGAAAGTGTTAGCATTTCGGTCTGGTCGAGGTACGCACGATTTCGTAAGCAATTGGGACTCAGGGGTTAGTTACGTCAGGAAAAAGGTACGTGCTCAGCTGGTTGCTTGGCCCGGAATTGGGCTGTGGCCTCTCATGCTGATTGGCCAACTCAGTCAAGCCAAGCACTTGCCGACAGCTGATGGGGAATTGTGCACGCTCCATCGAGGCTCCATCAAATGAGAAAAATCTCCACAACTGCACAGGCTCCAACCCGTGACATGAGGAAGCGATGCGAAGTGCAGATATGTACATGCCCTGCAGCTCGGGCAGCTGCGTTTTCAGCACCTGCCGCCGGTGCCAGGGCTCGGATCTCGACCCAAAGCCTGGACAGTGGTAATTACCCAAGTACGAATGAGCGCGGGCTGCACGGATAACAGGATGGCCTCAGAACATCCACCCGCCTCCATGTAAGCATCGGTACCTTACAGTACCTCGAATCCGCACCCTGACTGACGCCTTACCTAACCAACTAGGTAACCTACCCGCTAGAACTCCAACTCAATGAACCTTACAACTTTAACATTACATCTCGCGCAAATTGGATTAAGTCAGACCCGGCTTTTCTTTTAGTTCCAGGCCGGCGCTCTACACATCTCCTTTCCATTTTCTTACCTACGTTACCTTTACCTGTACAAATCATTAATTCCTCCTCTCTTGCGCCCTCCTCGGCGTCTTTTCTTAATGTCGTTCTTGCTGTTGGTTTGATCTGTGCCGTTGCCCCCCTCCCCTCACCAGTCCGAGCGAGTCCTTTAATTGCGCAGCTCATCGCATGACCACGCCCACCATGGACGATCTCTCGAGAGCAGAGTATCCGGCGATGCTGGTAAGTCAGGAGATTTTTTCACTTTTTATTCTTTAGGTTTTTTTTTGGTTTTTTTTTTTGCGAGTCTCCGGGGCAGCAATTGCTAACCAGTGACCCTGCTCCAGGCCAGCCTCCAGCCCAACCAAGCGGTACAAATATTCTCGGAACGGGTCAAGCGGATCGCAAAAGTCAACCAGGAAATCGCGGACTGGCTTCAGGTACGAATGCGCCGACGGCCCGAGAACAATCCGCCACTCAAAAAAAAAAAAAGACAATGAAACTGAGAAATTACAGGAACGCAGGAAAGTTGAGGAGCAATATGTTGCCGGCTTGCGCAAATTGCTTCTCTTCAAGGTTCCCAACGCCGCTTCCGAGCTAGGGTTCGTTGCACCACTCCCCGCTCTCTCTCTCCTCCCCCCCCCCTCAAAATTTGGATACCTATCCCGATCGCGACTCCAATGCCGCCCTCGATTCCGGTTACAGAGCTCTGACAATGTCCATTGAATAGCGTCTTTCAGGCACCATGGGACAAGATCCTCTCATCGACCGATGGAATTGCGGCTTCCCACCAGCTATACGCCCAGCGCATCGACAAGGATGTCGAACAACCCCTTCGCAGCTTTCAGTCCCGCAAGGAGATGCAGAACATCAACACCATCAATTCCAACCTCCAAACAATGGCAAAAGAGCTCGACGATGCTGCCGAAAAGTCTGATAAGCTCTCAAAGAAGGGTGGGAAGGCCAAGAGCCAAAAAGTGGATGCGGCCGTCTCGAGATTGGAAGCTGCCTCGCAACAATGGGAATCGCAGGCGCCGTTCATCTTTGAAACGCTCCAGGCTCTAGATGAGCAAAGGACCAACCACCTACGCGATGTCTTGACTCAGTTCCAGACCCACGAAGTCGACCAAGCCACTCGGACCCAGGCGGCAGCGGAGGAGGTGTTGAACACGATGCTCGAGGTTAACACTGGTCTGGAAATTCACAACTTCGTCTCCAAGGTTACGGCTGGAAGGTCCAAATTTGAAAGGAGGACGACCACGGCTAGACAATCGAGCTCTGCTGGTGGAGGGAGCCCGCCCGTGGGACCCCCTCCGGGCACTCCGCTGCACGACGATGACGGCATGAGTCAGCACTCCGGCTTTAGAGATCAGTCAGGTATGTGTAGCGCTTTTCGTAGCGATGCGCTATCGGCCTACTAACCAGCTTAACTAGATTCGAAGCTACGTAGCCGTTTTGGTACAATGCTGGGACGTCGAAGGCAGAGTATTCATGGGGGATTCGGCCAGCTGGGCCCCCCCAAGGCCCTTGGCGCCTTCACTCGCGGCCTTGGAAGTAGTCATGGTCAGGCATTATCTCCAGGGGGGTCTTCTCACAATCTGACAGAGTCCCATCCTAACCGGTTGTCGTCCATGGCCGAAAGACCGTCTACCTCAGATGAGCGGATGAAGAGGGACAACATAAATGAATTCTTGCATGGCAGTACAAACGGAACCAACTCTGGGGATAGACAGGCCGAGTCTAGTCAGCCACGACCAACTTCTAACAACGTCACCAATGGTACAGCCGAGAATCTTTTCGATGCCGCTCCCTCGGCACCTTCCGCCTCTACCGAGCAGTCACAATCTCACGAGGAGCCTGCAAAGGATGCCGAGGGCTATACCATTCCTCAGTATTCTCACGACCCCATCGCCGAGGCCCAAAGGGAGGCGGTCTCTGAAGAGCCTGATCACTTGTTCAAGCTCAACATTCAGAACGAACCCATCGCGGAAGAGGACCAGGATGCGAAGCAAGCAGCTCTGTCGAACGTTGCCCATACACTCACGACAATGGGACTTCCGAATCGTAAGGCAGGAACTGTTAGAGGCAGAAGAGATGTGCGGCATACCATGTACATACCTGCTATGCCAGTACCGGATCACTCCGACAATCAATTTCCCTTATCACCATCCCTGCCAGCTACTGCTTCATCCATCTTTAGGTCTCCACCACCGACAACTCTGGGATCAGAGCCAAGCCATGCTTCGCATGCTTCCGATAATCAGTCTATCCGGTCTGGAACGTCATATGGAGCGGGCTCAGCTTACGGTGGTATTGCGCACCTGAAGCACCAGGACATCCACGGACCTGATTTTGAACCAGGCCTACACTCGTCCATCATTGAAACCGTCTCCGCTCTTTTCCAGGATGGAGAAGCCAAGTCAGTTAAAGTGACTGGTGAAATCGCTCTCTCATACAAGTCCGACCCTCATAACCTCCAGACCGGTATGTGTCATGTCACTCGTCATGAAAGCTGTCCGATTTGGCTAACGGTAACCGCAGATAATCAAATAATACGTCTCAACAACTTTGCCCGCCTTGAGTCTATTGGACCCAATCGCCTCTTTGTGACTAGCGACGCTACTTTCCCGGATGAGTTCACCATCAACACCTCACACCTCACGACTGTATCAACTCCCGCTTTCACCTACCGAGTCCACGCCGAGAACGATACCGCCCTCGTGTCCTCCCACTGCCCGATCACCATCAACCCCGTTTGGAAACCCCAGGGAGATAAGCTCGGTCTTTTGCTTCAGTACCGCCTCAACCCCTCTGTGACGTTGCAGCGCCCTATCATCCTGCACAATGTGACCTTCGTCGCGACCTACGAGGGTGCTCGCGCAAGTGGTGTCCAGACCAAGCCTTCCGGCACCCACTTGAAGGAAAAGCATCTTGTGTATTGGCGAATCCCCGAGTTGACACTGACGGATGACTGGGCTAAGATCATCTGCCGGGTAATTGGCGAGCAAAACGGTGAACCACAGCCCGGACACATTGAGGTCAGGTGGGAATACACAGCTCCTCCGGCAGGCGAAGTAGGTAGCGGCATTTCGGTATCTAGGCTCGTGGAAGGCAAAGGCAAGGAAAAGGCGGAGGAACAGTCGGCGGAAGAGGATCCATTTGCGGACGATAAGGGACCGATTTCGCCTCCGCTGGGTAAGGACGGCAGGACGTGGGCTGAGGTTCCTCTGTCGAGGAAGTTGATCGGAGGGAAATATGAGGCCAAGTGAAAGTGGATAGGGGGTTAAGAGGAGAAGAAAGTTGGGACGGAGACTGTGGTCATCTGTGTAGCCATGTGACGGAAAGCCATATGAAGGACAACCGTGGCTATCTGATCTTCTTGTCCGCAATCTATCTCTCCATGTAATGGATATCAACTTAAAATTTTTTTTTTTTGTCTTTTTATGGTTGGTTTTGAACTAACGTCCCAAGGTACGATGTTGGCCTATCATACTTAATTTTTGTATGGCACTTCATCATTTACCTACTCTACCCATTTTATCTTTTCTTTTTGTCATAGTTATCACCATACCATCAAGCTCCGAAAAATATCATTTACGATTAACTTGGATCAGATAGTATGGGCAGTTCTTTTGTTTTGACATCTGGTTGTCTGGCACTCAAAGGCTAGTTTGGAAATTTTGTGATTTCACTTCTTTGATGACGACGACCTATGTGCCCACCGTCGTTGTTACGATTGGCGGTCAATCGTTGTCACAGAAAAAAACCCAAAGCTAGGTTACTAAAGCCGTGGCGAGATGCTCAATAAATAAGGGGGGGGGGCATGTGTAAAGGGGCTTGAGCTTATTAGACCGATGGGATCTCGGGTAATTTCGCTAATCGGCTTTCAGCTTCAATTTATAATTATATCTTTTACCCTTTTCTAATTTAGGATATTCTCTGTCTAATCGCCAGATCCCATAGAGTTAGTTACTGCTAGTTGCTGCTCGTAATCGAACCAGCAGGGCCACCAATAACATGTTACTCTGAAGGTCCCACTCCTCGTATAACCTATGAGATACTTGGGAGCAGCTGGTTTGCTAACACGACTCAGGACTAAGACATAGCAAGACAGATGGTAACTGGTGGTTGATACATATTTACCTAGATTAAGCCACTCGGTACTTGTCTCGTAGCTCCTAAATAGTTTAAACTTGTCGACGTCCTGTGATTCGTCATTGTGATTGGAATCGAACTCTATGGGCAGCAACAAGGTATAAGCAGATAGTCATTCCTTCGACTGGCGCATGTTCCACGTTTTATGTAGCCAAATTATGTAAGTTTATTTAGTGCAAATTTAGTCTTCATCCATCCTGCGCGATAAAGATCAAAGGGCCTGATAGAGGGAAAACTAAGCATTCCGATTGTTCAAGTCTGTCACTTTCTTCTTGAAAAGGGGCACAGACCAGCTTGTGAAGCAAAGCAAAGCAAAACAAAACATGTTCACCAACGCCGCCATATTGATGCTTCCCAAAACAATGTCCACCTCAGGAAGCCCAGTTACCAGACCGAACAAGCTAACCTACTAAGCCGAAGCAGTCCCAGTCACCTTCTCCATGGGCGTCCCATTCCCATTCCCAGACTGTAATTGTTTCGCCCCATGCATTTCCTCATAGAACTCCAACGTCAACGCCGCCAAAAAGCACGGCACTTCTCCCTTCTCCCTGACCCAAAATCGGATGTTATCCGCAATCCTGTTCGCGAACTCGCTCCTCGGTCCTCCGCCCACCTTCATCGTGCCCTTCTCGCCATCGAAAACGATGCTATTCTCGTGCTCCTCCGTCTTGGAAGGGTAATAAACACTTTCCACCCGCATCTTGCCTCCGGGGATGAACGTTACGGTCCACCCCAGAGTGCTGAACACGGCCTCTTTGAACTCGGCAGACTTAGCTGCCCATACTTGTTTTAGGCGGTCGGCGCGTTTTTGAGCCGAAGCCGTCTCGGCTTGCGCGGCGGATATTTCGCGTTTGAGCGCGGCGATTTGGGTGGCGGGGACGGTGGCGAAGAGAGTCGGTTGGCGCTCGAGGTGGGCAAGCAGCTCGGCGTTCTCGAGCTTGAGGGCTTTAAGGGTGTCGGTTTTGATCTTTTCGTATTCCGAGGTTGGGTTGTCGCGCAGCGAGAGGATGCGAGTTTTGAGTTGTTCCTTGGCGGCGGCGAGCTGGGAGGTGGTTACTTCGTGCTCCTTTTGGAGGATGCGGTGGGCGGTTTGCAAGTCGGAGAACTCGGATTGGAGCTTGCGGTTCTTGCGGGCGAGTTGGCCGAGTTGTTCGGACTCGGCGCCGTCGTTGTCATCGCGGGGCCGTTTGGTACCGGCCAGGACGGGTTGAACGGGGCTGGCACTGGCGGACTCGAGGGAGGTCAGGTCTGCGTGGAGGACGTGAACCTCTTCTTTGTACTTGTCGACAAGGTCCTCGAGCTCTTGAATTCGTTTGGCTTTTTGCTCATCGAGCTGCTCGGGTTGCATGGTGACGTCTTCCATGTCAAAGGTCTTGAGCTGGGCGCGTAGGTATTCCACCTCCTTGACGGCGAGGGCGCGTTGCCTATCTAGACGGGCGCGGGCCTTGTCGTTAGCAGAAGGACCGCTGCTTGCCCGAAGTTTCTCGATTTGTTCGAGGAGTTGGGCCCTCTCGTCCTCCAGCGATCTGATAATGTTATCACGGTCGGCAATCTCTGGCTGGAGAGCACCCAATCGCTCGGTCAGCGAGGCGGAGCGGAATCGCTCCTCCACCAATGCCCTTGCAACGGCTTCCGGCGAGTCGAACTCGACGGGGCCCTCTGAATTCGACTCCAAGTATGCGGTCCATGATCTCCTTTCATCCTCTAGCCTGAGACGTTGCCTTCGTTCCTCGGCCAGCTCGGTTTCCAAAGTTTGCGCCGCTTCCAACTTCCTCTGTAGAGTACGTTTTTCTTCCTCTACCACTTCGACGGCCTTGTAAACCTGTCGCAAGTGTTTGAGCTCTGTTATTTGCTCGCGATTCTTGGACTCGAGCATCCGAATGTGATTGACTTGGTCCGAAAGCTCCCTGCGGATCACGGACACTGTCTCGGCATCGCCTGTGTGCGCTTTGAGTCGAAAAACCTCGGCATCGAGTTTACCTATCGTGTCGTCTCGCTCTGCCAGTTGGGCATTGGCTTTTTCGAGGGTATCCTTTAGTGTTCTGTTCTCCTCCTCTGCTTCTTGGGCGGTCCTTTCCAACACAGTCGCCTTCGCCTTCAATTCGGTGATTTCCCGCTCCGCTAGTCGTGCTGCTTCCTCCTTGGCAGCCTTCAACTCCTCAACATGTTCTCGAAGTAGTCTTGCCTCTTCCTGCGCTTCCCTAGTTATCGCATTAAGTTCTCGTTTTTGGGTCTCCTTCTCGGCTCGTAGGGCGTCCAGCTCGGCTTGCAGCGACTCAGCATGTCGCAGCGCCTTGGACCTTTCGGCATCGGCGGCTTGTTTTGCTTTGAAATCTTGCTCAGCTCGTCGTCGGATATCGCGCATCTCGTTTTCCATCTGCAGTCGTCCCAGCTCTTTTTCCTGTTCATAATTGCTGATCTGGTAGTTGAGAGTGCCAACCTCGGCCTTCAGCTCTTCGATGCGCCGCCTCTGGGCTTCGTACTCTGCTGCATCTGGAGGGGCAATGTTCTCCTTGCTGCTATCCCGCGTCGGATTCGTAGAGCTGGCTCCGGTATTTGCGTTAGCAGGTGGCGGCGATGGCCCGGTCGGTGTACGACCTTGTCGCGAACTCGAACGGCTCAAGTTGGCAATCGATAGCGGAATGTGAGACTCGCCGCCAAGGTTGGAGGCGGAAGATGGCTGAGCACTGATCGAAGCGCGAAAACTTCCGGGCTACGCATCAAAATCATAGTCAGGACGTCATCTTGGATCGATAATTCTCTTTGATTTGCGACAGGCGGAAACGTACCCTGGATCCTCTGAGCGCTGTCTGCGGACGTGGGATGGCGCTGGCTCCAATGCTGGCGCGAAACTGTCCCTGCGGGCCTGAGGGACCGCTTACCGAGCCGCGTCGCAAGGGCGGCTTTCCTTGACCGGGTTGGGGAATTGACGACGATGGCATGGGGGGCAAGGCGCAGTCGGCGTGTGAGCCGAAGACATGCGAAGAACTGGGAGTGTTTGGATGCTGTGTTGTTTACTTTCAGTTGAGATCGCGGTCGCGGCGTCGAGATTAGCGCAGCCCCATCTGTTTGGGGAACAGTGGTGGGTGCAGTGGCTCTGTTGGTTGGTTCAACAATGGTTTCAGTGGATCCGACAAGGGAACTGTGGTCTGCCAAGACTGCGAGGCTTCACCTTGGAACGGACAGCCAAGACCAGGGGAAACGCGAAACTAGAAACGGCTCGCGATGGTGGTCCAGTTATGGTCAGGGTGTGAACGAGATCTTCAATGTCTGAGATCGATCACCCTTCAGTCCACATTTTGTGTATAAATAGATGGAGCTTTACGTAGAGTTTGCTACGTAATAGTATGATGCCATACAGCTCCATGATATAACGTCACTTCAAAGGCATACCTACCCTATGTACACTATTGCTCCTCGGGTGTGACAAATAAGTCGAAGCCATGCCCCTGTTAAGTGCCCCTGGATAATGAGGCTCAACAGTGACATTTAGCTTCCATACCCTACATACGTATGTAGAAAGGAAACTAGCCTAAGTACATAGGTAGTCATTATGTGAGCCCCAGATTAGGCTATGGTGTTTCAGGAAGCTACTGCCCCACATCTCTTCAATATTCCATCTTATGTCCATGAATTCGAAGAAACCGACACTCTCAGGACCAAAGCCTAAAGTTACCAATAGCAACACAAAATGGGCCGGGAGATGAACTCAAGTTCGATGACCAGGGGAGCTCATGTGGGGCTCGAATCCAAGACAGCCCCAGGGTGAAAACGTCAGAAATGCAAGTCACCCCAGATGGTCTGTGCGTCTGTCCAAGCCGTTTGCAGTTAGCCCACGGCTATCACATCGCCATGCCCCACACAATGACAGCGAAGAGCCCACCGATGGAGAAGGAAAAGCAACTCTGGAATTTAGCTGTGCCGACCCTGTGGAAGAGTGGAATGCCGGTAGAAGACTTGGAAGCTGGAGCTGCGACAAGCTTCTTTCCTTTGATCCAGCGGCCGTTTCCGACGGACCTTTCTCCAATCCCACAGCACGGCATCACCACGACTTCATCTCACCACATCCGCCTGAACTGCCCCAGCCCGACCCGCGCCTTCCACTACTCCCAGCTTATGGATCATACTCAAAGGTGACCATCCGCAGCTTCCGCTGCCTCAACAATACTTTACAACCGAGGCCTCAATCCCATTCGCATTCCACCACCGCTACACTGTTCCCACTTAGAGTATACATAGAGCTTCCCGTCTGTCGCCATGGCTAGCAGAGGGGTCCTCCCCCAAATCATCACGGTATGTCTTTGGCTCTGACCCAGGTTATCCCCATGCGTTCCCATTGTCATACACACGGACCGTCAAGAGACAACCCATGCTAACCAAAGATTCTCCAGGGTCGGCTCAACCCGCGCGCCCCATCCTTGCTCGCTCGCGCCAATCCCTTCCGCCCCCAACCTGCCTTGCCCGCAAGCTCGCTATACTACCAGAGACATACTCCCCTATTACGGCGCAGATATGCCACGGCACGCGACCACAAAGATGCAGCCGTTCAGGCGAAGGGTACCAAGGAGAATGCCGAGCACGAAGACGCCGCAATCGTCGCCGCGGATACGGCACTCAAAGACACAAAGTCCAAGCAGGCCGTTCTAGACGAGGCTTCTAGCTCTTCTGCATACTCCAGCAGCACTACGACTCTCAACGACACGAATGATTGGGAGACGAACGTGAACTTGAACATCGACTCGTTCAAGCAATTACCCCACGCGAATTTCGGCGTCAACCAGTTTATTCCATTCGATCCCGAGTTCAGGGAGGTTCTTAAGCAAATACCTTGGGAGTTCCGGGCCCCAATTCGCTACGCATTCGCCTACGGCTCCGGCGTATTCCCGCAATCCAAGTCTAGCGGCAGGGTGCCTACGGATGAAGAGCTGCGCAGGATTCACCCCAAGGCGCCCGAAGCCGTTAAAAGGGCCCAGGATGGAACACCCAAGATGATCGACTTCATTTTTGGCGTCACCCATACGCAACATTGGCATTCCCTCAACATGAAGCAGAACCGACACCACTATTCCGCATTGGCGAGCCTGGGCTCGGGTGCCGTCTCCTACGTTCAGGACAAGCTAGGCGCTGGGGTATACTTCAATCCCTACGTCGTTGTCAATGGCATTTTGATCAAATATGGCGTTGTACAATTGGATACGCTAGAGCGCGATCTCACTCAGTGGGATACCCTTTATCTTGCTGGACGACTGCATAAGCCTGTCAAGATCTTGCGCGACGATCCCAAGATTCGCTTGGCAAACCAAATCAACCTCCTGTCTGCTCTTCGAACAGCCCTGCTATTGCTGCCACCCAAGTTCACCGAAGACGAGCTCTTCGCTACTATTGCCGGCATCAGCTACCTCGGCGACCCTCGCATGTCGCTTCCCACCGAGAACCCAAGCAAGGTGAAGAACATAGTCGGAAACAACATGACCAACTTTCGCCGCCTGTATCTTCCTCTGATCGAGACACTGCCAAACGTAGAGTACAATGATGCCAGTGCCACCGAGAGGGATTGGATCTGGAACGACAAGAGCCTCAATCTTGTGCAGGATATGGACCCTGTCAAGCGCGGAAACATGGTTCGCCGGTTGCCCAAGGCTTTCCGATCGAAGCTCTACTTTGAATACCAGAAGAAGTTTGCGATTCCCCAGCTCGAGTTCAACAAGATGATGGAGGAAAGTCAAAACGAGGACGCCATTTCGTTCAAGCGTCGCCAGGGTGGAGGCTTCGAGCAGCGCATCGCGAGCGACGACCCTGCGGAGCTTCGCAAACAGGTCCGAAGCGTTATCAAGCAGACCATCAACTGGCCAGCCACCACACAGTCTCTGAAGGGCCCTCTTACTAGCGGTTTTAAGCGCACGATACGTTATCTCTCGGAAAAGATGGCTAAGTACCGTCAGGGACGTGACGCCGAAAATGCCAAGACTGTGACTGCCCAGGAGAAGGCCAGCGAAAGATCGGAGGTCGATAGCAAGGCAGAGAAGAAGTAGATCCTCTTCACGACCAAGGCCACTGGCATGTTTGTGGTTTCTGTCATGTATCTGGCTTCATTGGCTGTATCAATATTGTACGTTCCTGGGGAGTGTGAGTGGGGCATTTTGTTGTGGCCAGGTTACTAAGCTACGATGATTGAAAGGGGGATTTGGGAGCAGCGCGTTCTATTATTTGGTGTAAAGCATTACATTATCACGGCACGGCGGTATCACCTCGCACTGGCGGACCCAAAATTTCCAAGGGGAGTAAGAAGATCAAGCAGGCTAGGCGTTCATGTGGTTTTGGCTTGTCTTTGTCTCAAAGAGACCGTAGAGCAAAATGAACACCCGTGGGTTGGTTCAATTTGGGGTCAATGGGCAGCGTAGATTCATGCCCACTACATCATCAGCAAGTAGAATAGAGTTATGTACATTTTCGTCTCGTCATGAGGAGCCAGCGTCATGCTTTGAAGCGGTTTTGGCAAGGTAGACAAAGATTGTATGGTTCTTGCCCTCGGTACAAGCGGAAAGATGATGAAGAGGATCAGTAGATACGAGATAGTCTCTTCACACGTGTTGTAAGATGGTGGGAAGGATACTTCGACCACGAAGTATCTGATACACCTCGGCTCGACGACACGCTACCGAGTTTGTTGGTTTGAGAAGATCTTGTGTTCTTGGTTGCCCGTTAGTTGCACTCTCGCAGCTTTGGATGCTGCCAAGCCCAAGCTTCCATTGAGGGGCAGCGGCAATGTTTATGCGGAGTACCTGCCCCTGAACGCCTGTCTTGGCCCGCGATTGACACCCGGGGCACTGCTGATGTCGAAACTAATGTTGCGATGCTGCCGGCTTTGGCCCATAGCTAAGGTACCTACCTATATGCACCGTCCGATACCTATTATCATGTGGGTTCTCTTTCTGGACACCAGAACCCACAACACTTGAAAGCCATCATCCATCCTACACAAAGTATGCCAAGCTCGAAGATAGGCGCAAGCAAACGGTCTCCTGCAGTACCTTTCCAGGTCTCTCCAGACTTGCTATTGGAATCATAACACTTTACGACTTCGGCCAGGACCTACTTTGGGTTGCCATGCCCGAGATGAGTGGACGGATGATGGACGGATGGGTGACCTTCTTGTACTGTAACGTGTGTGCAGCACCACCTGCTCGCTATCTTCTTGTCTTGACTCTTGTTAGCTTCCAAACTCGGAGAGATACAGATGCAAGGCGTTGCGTGGGAGGGTCGGGTATGTAAGGCACGCTTTGAGAGTCACAGCACGTTATCCGAATTGATATCCCACATGGTTCCTGCGTGGCTGCCTGATATGTATTTGTTAAGCAGATCCTACACTGGCGGTCTTTTTTTTTTTTTTTTTTTTTTTTTTTTTTTTTTTTTTTTTTTTTTTTTTTTTTTTTTTTTTCCGTTTTTTTCCAATGATGACCTTGGTTTTAGAAGCCTCTGAGCAGGTTTTGGTACACATAGGAAAAGTGACTGACCAGTCCGGATCGAAATGATGAATCCCAGCTCCACCCCGCAAGAGAACGAAATCCGAATCCCAGTCCCAACTCCCAAGATCCCAAAAAAGCCGAACGGATCCTCCTAGCCAAGAAACGGTGCCTATCCCAATGATCCAGGCCACGGCCAGAACCTGCCGTTCTGGATTTAGCAGAGCACGACATTCGGCAATTGGCTTCGACGGGCGCCATGCTGAAAGAGGCAGCTCCCGCGATATCACGCTTGGCTTTTCTTGGCTAGCCCAGCCTAGACCAAGAAACCGGGGAAGAATGGTGGGAACGCTGCATTAACTGCCACTTTGGGAGCCTCGTCCCATCGAACCGCCGTGTTGTCGATATTCAAGGCCTCGTTGACGTAATGGTCGATTATGTAGTGTAGGTAAGGGAGAAGGTGGTGATTCCGAGTCGACATGGGACTGTAATGCGCTGCCGTGCGAACTTATTCGCGCTGCAGAGCAACAACATCAGGCAAGGATTGGCATGATGGGAGCTCAAAAAGCCCTATCTTGACGGTGATTCCCACGTTCCTGTCTTACATCTCTGCCACTCCTCCGCTCTGCCTTTCCAATCCTCTCTCGGCTTGAAAGAAACATAGGTGTTGGATTTGCCAAAATGAGAAGTGTCGCTGCATCCCTCGCAACCCTCGCCCTAGCGGTTCCCGCACTGGCTGCTACCGTCCAAGGTGGTTCTACCAGGAAGCCCTATGTCTGCGCCGACGCCCTGCAGCACTTAATCACCGAAAAGGACATCCGCGCCGGTGCTCAGAAGCTTCAGGACATCGCCGATGCCAACAACGGCACTCGTGTTTTTGGCAGCACCGGTCACAACGCCACCGTTGACTTCATCTACAACACCCTCAGGGACACCGGTTACTATGACGTCTACAAGCAGCCCTTTGTCGAGACTTACTCGGCTGGTACCGGCTCCCTAAGTGTCAACGGCAACGCCCTCGATGTTCGCATCATGACCTATACCCCTGCTGGCTCTGCCACTGGGCCAATCGTCTATGCCGAAGGCCTTGGCTGCTCGGCTGCCGAGTACCCTGCTGAGGCTTCCGGCAACATCGTTCTCGTCTCCCGTGGCAACTGCACTTTCGGCCAGAAAGCCCTGAGCGCCAAGGAGGCTGGCGCCGTCGGCTTGGTCATTTACAACAACGTTGCCGGCTCTCTTTCGGGCACCCTCGGCGAGGCCTTCAAGGACTATGCACCCGTTGTTGGTCTCAGCAAGGAGGATGGCGAGACTCTCATTGCCTCTATCAAGGGTGGTGGGGAGATCAAGGCCGAGTTCAAGGTGGACGCTGTCACTGAGCACCGCGTCAGCTTCAACGTTATTGCCGAGACCAAGGGCGGTGACCACAACAACGTCCTGGTCGTAGGTGGTCACTCTGACTCCGTTGCTGCCGGCCCTGGTATCAACGATGACGGTTCTGGTATCATTGGTATCTTGACCGTCGCGAAGGCCCTCACCAAATTCCAGATCAAGAATGCTGTCCGCTTTGGCTTCTGGTCTGCTGAGGAGTTTGGCCTGCTCGGCTCCGAGTACTATGTCAAGTCTCTCAACGGTTCCGCGGCTGAGCTCGCCAAGATCCGTGCTTACCTCAATTTCGATATGGTAGGTTTCCCTTTGTGGACATGTTAGCGAATAATGCCCTGATGCTAACGTTCCAACAACAGATCGCCAGCCCCAACTACATCTACGGCATCTATGACGGTGACGGCAGTGCCTTCAACTTGACTGGTCCCCAGGGTTCCGACGTTATCGAGAAGGACTTTGAGCAGTTCTTCTCCAAGAACAAGGTCGCCTCTGTTCCCTCTGAGTTCAACGGTCGCTCCGACTACGCCGCCTTCATCGAGAACGGCATCCCCTCGGGTGGCATCTTCACCGGTGCCGAGGGAATCAAGACCGAGGCGGAAGCTACGGCCGTTGGTGGCACAGCGGGCATCGCATACGATGTCAACTACCACCAGGCCGGTGACACCATCGACAATATTGCCTGGGACGCCTTCCTTCTCAACACCAAGGCCATCGCCAACAGCGTAGCCAAGTACGCCCGCTCGTTCAAGTCGCTTCCCGCCATCAACCTTATGCAGCGCCGCTGGGACGGTGATGTTGCCCGGACCCTCAAGCGCAACAAGAAGCGCGCAAACGAAGCCCATGTCCACTCCCACTCTGGACCTTGCGGCGGTGGGGAGAAGATCTAACTACCCTCGTGGTCGAGGTTTCGGTGCGGGGTTGTTGATGCCAATGATGTTAATAATGATGGTTTGCATGTCATGGAATGTATAACGAGACATGATGAGATATGAGAGATTTTTTTTCTGGACATGCATTCATGTATTAAAGTGCTAAAAAAAGGTCAAAGACAGAGAGAGGGGCATGTTTTTACGGAGTGCTGTGATGGTGATATTGGAAAGGTGGATGGTTTTTGAAGTGCACATGGCGCTGCACATCAGCAGCCTGTAGGCAAGTAAGGCGGGTGGAGCTATGCCGCACCCATCGCTCCCGCATAAACCGGAAGTGGGGCGGACCGCTTATATCTGTCTACCTACACTCTAGAATACAACTGAAGTATGGCGATCTCTTGCTCCGAGGTTGTCATACATACCTCGAGGTCTATCGTAGAGACTCGGGGAATTGGCAAAACACTTACGCCTCAAAACCTGGAAATCAGCCAGGGTACTGACAGATCTGTTGCGCTCAAGCCCGAGTCTGTGCTTTGGAACGCAAAAGCGAGTGCTGGGCAGTGTTGTACAGCTTTCACTAACTGAGCGAACAACAATGTACTGAAGTAAGCTGCTTCTTATGCTTATTGCTAGGCACTCCAAGAGACATAAGTTTTGCCAATTTGCCGAATTTCTACGGCAATTCTTTTGGTCTCACGTCGTCTTTAGGTAGTTTTGCCTTTTGTCCAAATCACATCACCAGCAGGTATTTTTTGCTCACTACGATCGCTCAAATCCCTTTTTGGCCTTCAATAGCTGGTGTGAAGAACGTGTCTCTTCATCGTTTGGTCTCACCCCGTCCAAGGATGAAGCGCACCGACACATAAGATTTTTCCACACCCGTTGGATCATCGCCGGTCGTACCCCAAAACGCTGTATCTCTCCCCTACCCACGCCAGGCGTTCCATTTTTTCTACTCTTCTTCCTGCCAAGCATTCATGGAAGCCAAACCACCATTATCTGCTCTTACTTTCTCGAGCTGCGTTGTTGCTTGTTTGTCTTCGGCTCACTCTTGCCCCATCATCCAATTTTCGTTACTTGTATTCGAACCTCAGCTCACCAGGATGGGACCCAGTAAACCGTGAACTCATCTTCCGTTTATTTTGAACCTAGCTCTCGTCTTCTGGAAGGATACCATTCTGGGTAAAGTGATCATGTCAGTTCCAGTGACCTGAAAAATGACCTGCCAAGGCCATCCGGATTCGAACGATCACGCCCCGTCTCGTCAATGAGCATAACTTTTGGATTTTCCAGAGTCAGGCGAAAAGGGATGTGCGCCGATGATCCGGGACGCCCGCCGGATCTTAAAACACCGAAGATCAGTTCGCCTTGCCTCCTTTACGATCTACACCTTCTAGTGCACGGCGAATATGAACGGGTTTTTTTTCTTCCAGGTGGCAAAGTCATATGCATCTAATTTCCTTTCACCATCCTCCAGTCATCACCACAGCTTCCTATTCCGTCGAACAGGAGGTTGACTGAGCCAGACACTGGCGATACTGCAGGGAATATGTGAAACAATAACTACCCGACGCCTTGCTAATCTTACCGACACTTGAATGCGCTTGGAATCAGAAGACGGTTGCCAAAACTCAATGGGTTGTTTTGACTTCATCGCATGCAAGTCCTTGCAGTTTAAAAAAAAGCCACAAGATGAGAACGCGTGGCTGGAATTGGAAAACAAGGTCGTATCCCTCCACCTTTTCCTTTGCAGAGAAACCGGTGCATGTGCCCCTGGCAATCTTGACCTGTAAATGATCTAGCCAATGAAAATGCTGCCCCAAACCTCCGCGATCTTGAACTGCAGTCGAGACCTAACTGAATGCCTTGTGGGGGATTGCTGGGGTGAAAGACAATGGGACGTCATCAAAGTGGTCGTGAAGACAGCTGGGATGCTCAACGAAACAGGGGCATATGCTTCACCCCTGGAAAGTTCCCGAGATCGTTAGCTAGCTGGGACCTGTAGTGTAGTATACAGAGGCTTTATACAAGGGGGAAGACACATAGTGTCCTGTAAATGCCCTGTAAATATACCGATGATAGAAATCGCGTAGGTAGAGCTAGATACCTAGACATGTCCTGCCCTGCGACCCCCCCTGTCACCCGGGCCCCCTGTAACACAATGTGGAGCGGATAACGGACTAACAACCTTCCAGGATTGGTGTATGGGATCGAGTTACTGCTCAAACCTCCGCGATTCTCAACTAAATTCTAGACCCAAGGCCTTGGTCAAGACCCCTGGGTGATGATGGGCAGACGCTTGATAGATCCCAGTTGATACACCGGGTTGACGTCAGTATCATGGAACCGATGCAAACACTGGAGGAATAATCTCACACATCGCGGCCTCGACTCAACAACAACAGCCCCAAAACCCGGTGAGATGGGAGAATCCTAGACACTGAACATATTAAAGTGGGAGACAGCACCGAGTATACAACGTTACACGCAGGCCGTTGTGCGTAGGCACTTGCCTTTTCTGCTCGACAACACCGCCGCAACCGAAACCCGTGGGCAGCATGCTTGGCGGTATTACTCCTCATCACGGGTTACTCACCTGGCAGCATGCGATCCCTCTGACCTTGATACCACCCAATTTATGCACTCCAGATCACTGAGAATGATAGCTCCGCGTGAAGAGGGCGCTAAATTCCAGCACGACTGGGGCAGCGTCTTGTGCTCAATATCTCCCCTGTCGATGCAGTGCCACAGACTGGTCGACTAACGCAGGAACAACCAACGACAGCAGACGCCAATCCGGGGTCTGATCCTACGGTACTGTAACGGTAGCAGCATTGTCCTTGGGACTTTTCATCTAACGACATCGTCCAAGTGGCCCAATAGAGATCGCGGGATGCTATCAACTTCTGCTTGGACCTTGAATGTCTACAACTCCAAAACACCTCGGCCAGACTCCCAAATCCCAGATTTGAGAGCTTTTGCACGATAAGTAACTGCTATTGGAGGTTGGCCCTTAGTGATTTGGGTGGCTACATGGTGATGAGAGCTTGGGATGCCGGTGATATGGATATAATCACACAACTCTCGAACAACAACATACATCTAGACCGGTTATTACGTCGAGGGATCTTTTGTTCCTTCCGGCATCAGATCCGGGACCTATCCGCTATGTCGATACACCCAGCCTTCCACCAACACCGGTCGATGCCGGAATACTCCTCCGGACCCTGGGAACAAGCAGTCAAGCACCAAGAAAGGCTTGGAACCCGTTCAAGTGATACGTCCTTGATGGCACACCTTTCATACTCAGCAGTTCTCAATATGACCGGCTGATCCTACCCTGAATCCTATCCTGGGTCATTTTCGGCCAGACCATGCATTTGGAGGGTGTTCGAGATGATTATTTAACTATAACCTAAGTTCCCTTTCTCAAGGCCTTACTCTTACCTTCAACATAGCAGCAGAAGCTTCCTGACGTTCGTTCAATCTTGTCTGTTCATTCTTTGCCAGCTTCTTGTCCTACTAGCATATATTGCTTCCCATTTCAGGGCACTACATTCCTTTCCACCTCACAGTCCAGCTACCATGCGTTTCGATTCATCCATCCTCCTCCTTCCTTTCCTTCCCTCACTGGTCACAGCCTGGCACCCTCCCACCATCCAGGGTTACAACCTAGTCTGGTACGACGAATTCGAAGGCAGCCCGTCAACCTTGCCCAGCGCGAGCCGATGGAACATCATCAACGGCAAGCTCAACGTCAATAACGAGCTCGAGACGTACTCCTCCTCTACCAAGACCATCCATGTTAGCGGCGACCACACCCTGCAGATCATCCCCTGGCGCCACCAGAACGGCAACGGCGATTGGATCTCCGGCCGTATCGAGTCCACTTACACTTTCACACCCCCAGCCGGCAAGAAGACCGTCGCCCAGGCCGAGATTCGCTTTGGCAGCAACCCGACCAACACCAAAGCGGGGATCTGGCCGGCCTTTTGGCTGCTGGGCCAAGAACTCCGCGCAGGCGGGAGCTGGCCCGACTGTGGTGAGCTCGATATCCTGGAGACCGTCAACGGTGATCTGAGGGGATACGGAACCCTCCACTGCGGAACCATGCCCGGCGGTCCTTGCAACGAACCCTTGGGTAGGGGGGCCAGTACCGCCATCCCCAACCAGGACTGGCATACGTGGAAGATTGAGTGGGATCGCACGTCGGGGGACTGGTGGACTTCCAAGATCACCTGGTACTTGGACGGGGTCAAGTTCCATGAAGTGTCGGGACAATCGCTGGGTGACGCGAAAATATTTGACAAGATCAGCAACAAGCCATTGTTCTTTATCTTGAACGTAGCTGTTGGTGGGAATTGGGTAAGTTGTTCTGCTTCTTCCATTGTTGTGAAATCGTAACGATGATTCTGACGACATGATAATCACAGCCCGGCTACCCGAACGCTAACACTCTGGATGGGCCTGGCTCGATGATGGAGGTCGGTTATGTCGCTCATTATGTCTCTAACTGAGCTGCGATACGTGACGCAGTAGGAAGGGGGAGAAGGATTCTTGCACCATTTTTTTTTTTTTTGGTCCCTTTGCCAGTCCTTCTGGGGTTGTGCTTACCTACCACATTTGTTGTTTTGGTGCGAATGTTTTTTTTTGGGTAAGCTCGCTTATTGCCGTTGCTCAGGAATCCGTCCACTCTCTCGGATTTGATGCTACTTTCTCGTTCGTTGAACAACCTCTTCACTGATTCTCTTGGACATATTATTCATTATTAGTTTTTTGTTTCATGTACATACATACATATAAGCTATTTATCTATCTATCTATACCTCTGAAAGTAATGGACCGACCGTTCGCGTTCACCACATTGATTACTTTTCCATGGAGAAAATGTGTTCATTGCCACCAAAAAAGGACTCGCATTTCCTGGGGTTGGCGCATGCGACCATTCCCTGCTTACCTGCAGGAATACTTGCGCGCGGTTCATTGTTTACTTCCCCTGAATCGCCGCTGCCCTTGCTAGGCCCAAATCTATGCGAGCTCATTGAGGTATAAAAATTCAAAAGAAGATGCGGTTTGTGTGGATCGAACACACGACCTTCAGATTATTGAGTGAGGTGGACTTCAGTCTGACGCTCTCCCAACTGAGCTAAACCCGCTTTAATGTCTAACAACTAACATACATAGTGTATAAGAGAGCCGGATGCATGTGCGCCCGTCCTGATGCTTGGTTTGAGGCGCAGGCGCCACTGCACTATACCTATCTGCATTCTCCACAGAAGACACTCACGAAACTCGCAAATATGGCAAAACAAACCGGCTTCTTATTGAGCCGAATAGCGCTGGCTGTTAGGTTCTATTTACATATTGAGGCCGTTCCATAAGTTTATGTTGGTGTGAATAGTTGTAAAGCTTTCCTTCAATTGAGCCGGCATATGTGTAGACTACGCTTATAACTGAAGATCGACAAAAAATGTCCATCATGAACTTGAAAATACAAGGCGGCACAATGCAAGTTATTTACTCACTTTCCTGGCGATTAATGCCCGAAAAAGTAAATGCGAGGCTGCTGCACATGCCGTTAAAAGACGGGAAATAGGTAGGTTTTGTTCTGTCCCTCTTCGAGCCCCCGGGTAGTGGGGCAGATCTGTAAAGAGCAAACCCGAGCCTGTGCATCGAAGAACTCATGCAAGGTAGAGTGGTGGGCAACGTCCTTGAGTTTTCACTAGCTGGACAGACACATCTGCTGGCAATACTGGCTTACGGAGCGTTAGCACATGTTCTGCCGGGCGATCAAAAAGGAAAAAGAAGAAATAAAAAAGCGGATGCCTCCCTCCTTTCCGAGTTTCTCCGGTATTGGTGTGTCTCTACCGGCACATGCAGCATATCATCACATGAAAAGTGTCACTCGAAAAAAAGAACAAAACAACTTCTTGCCTTCACAGTTGAATTTCTTCCCCATCAAGACGCAATGATATCGCTTGCTACTTCGGAAGCAGTGCGCTTCATGCAGTTGGTCACTTGATATTTACCAGTGACGGATTTCAGGAAAGAAATCGTACAGACTGAACGAGGTGACGATGGTCCTGTTGTGCCCTTCGGGTCTCCCCATCCTTCCTCCCCCTAAATGTGTGTCTCCTCTGCTCAAGTGTCCTCCTGCGAGCTATGATATCATGTCAGAACTAGAAAATGTCGGGGCATGTGAAGGATGGAATTGTCGTAAAGAGTAAAACGTACCCCCTCTGGCCGTTACTAGTCATGGGTGATTTTACTTCTCAACCTCGCTTCCCGATGCCTGCCCTGAAGACATATGCCAAGAAGCTGGTCAGCAGGCTGAGAACAATGAGCTTGATGCAGCGATTTCATGGTGGTCTTTTGATGAAGGGGTTCAACTCAACTTGTTTGCGAGCCTGCGCTAGTTGGGTCGGCAGGCGCTTGAGATCTGTCTGTGGAGGGTTTCGGCGGAGACGGATTATTTAACGCCGCCATCACCTCTCGGGTAATGTTACGACCGAATCTCGTGTAATGCTCGTTGCCGCAGGTGGCGGCAGGTGCTTGAAATGCCACATGGACTCCTTGGTAGGAGGCACTGGATGCCTGGCGATGATGGCCTTGGTGAACTACTTGAAGCCCAATGCCCTGGTAGGGCTCCTGACGCAACCCTGGATAGGGGTAGGGATCCAGATGAGGAGGATAATCCCGATTTATCAGGGTGAAAGCAGGGACAGCGAAAGTGGTTCCTCCGGAACTCGGAGGAGTGGACTCCAGGACCTTGGGGACGAACTCTGGGGCCAGAGGGTTTAAGGTCTTGGAAAACGAGTCACCGGCTCTTTTTTTAGGAGCGTTGGTACCATTGCAGATAACGACGCTGTTAGTGACGGACATCGTAGCGAGGTCAAGGATGTGGTTGTGGCAAAGAAAGAAAAGTGTTGTTGCGAAGAACGATCAGAGGTGGGGAGAATGATGAGGAGAAGCAATAGAAACAGTGGACGGAAGAAGGACGATCTACTGAATCATTTATAGTCTTGTTTGTACCATCGAACATACGCCCTTGATGCGCATTCGGGACGTTCTGCTTGAAGTACATGCAGCAGTGCATGGGAGGCTGAGCACAAAGTCGGGGAAAAAACGGTTCATGCAGTTCACGTCGTAGCCCTCCGACAATGAAAGCCATGGAGGACCAGAATGAAGACCGGACCAACACAAAAGACTAGCGCGAAATGGCAGGAAAATATGGTTTCATAGGAAAACACTGTCATGGCATAATCACTGTCGGCGGCAGTTGCTCACAAGGACGTGATATCCAATGCTGCAACGCATCGTCCGCGGCACCCCAGACAAACGAAATACAAATTCCCAACCCATTTAGCCCTGATGTTACGGTTATCATGGGGAATTCAAGTGTTGAATATGGATAAGGCCTGTTGTTGTTGTTGCATCTGTTTGCCATTGACTTGTCCTTCTCACAGCATCACCTCCTTGTTCTCAAGCTACCCAACGACTTGCTAGGTAGACGCTCAGCTGCTATCTGGCTCTACACCTTGATTTTGCGGCACAATCACTGATGCCAACTTGAAATACTAAATTTGAGAGCGACCAAAGAAAGAGGAAGCAAATGGTGGCTGACCGGGCAAGTAAATCAACAGGCCAAGCTCCATAACGTGAGAAACAGATAAACCACTGATTGGTGTTCATTAAGGATTGTACAGCTTTTGTTCGTTTTTCAATCCAGACATTGTACACTGCGTTCCAGCATCCGGTGCATATCAAATTTGTGGTTCACCGAGCTGAGAGAAGAAACATCCTGGCGTTCATATGGTGAACAGTTCGTCAAATTTGCGTTACGCTCCGGATGGCCCCCATTCAATATAGGTAAAACAAGGTAAGTGAACAGTAGTAAATGACCATTCCTTTACTTCCTGCCACGAGTGACGCAGCTTCCGTCAATAAGAGTTGCCCAGTTCCAAGATTGAGTATCACCCAGCAATTTCAAAGTAAAAATATCTGTTCAAAGATGGGAACAAACAGCTTCCGACTATGCCGGTTCCTCCGCCTCCGGCTACTGCCCCTGCCCTTCACAGATAAAGTGCTGCTCGTCGACGGCCACCGGCTTCGGCCCAACGTACCCTGCCGTTAGATCGTACAAGCAAGTGTCGGTGACGGGCGCGCAAAAGGTTGTGGCCGCTTTCCCGGGAAAGGTCAGGCAGATTTACTGCATTCGCGATTGCGAGGCGGGTGCTACGTCTGGCCGTTGTACCGGGAAGGCTATTGATTTGATTGTTCGCATGCTGGTGGTGTATGTTTCTCCTCTCTGTCTTGTCCTGGCTCTTTGATTTGGGGGGGTTGGAAGCTGGGAGAAGAATAATTGAGGGTAAAGAGCTGACGTCCGACAATGTTGAGTAGGTCCCTACCATGTCTAGCCGCGAGATCGCTGAGTGGATCATAATTAACCGGAGCACACTCAACCTCAAGTACGGTATTTGGGGCCAGAATTATTAGAACTTGTCAATGGATTCAGTCAAGAGCCAGACTTCTTGGAGGACTATGGAGGATCGTGGCTCAGTTACCCAGAACCGTTGTTAAGTGATGTTTCGGCTTGGTTATGGGTTGGGATGTTTGTGCTGATCGGTCTTCTTCAGGGACCACGTTCATGTGAGCTTCAACTAGGTGGTGTAACCTGATGAAGGGTTGAATGGCATGTGTTCGTCCATCAGTTGCAAAATGAAGGCTATCGATCATCAGTGATAATCTTGGTGCCACCTAGGTATCCATTGAATGACAGTGTCCGGTACCTTGAACTTTTACCTAGATCATTGAACATTACGTACCGTAGTAGGTATTTCGTCTAAGAAAATGGGGAAAACTACGGCTATCCAAAGCCAACTTCATCTCATCATGCCCGTCCAGGTCCGTTATCATCTGCGACCACCACCCCGGTATTCCTTACCGCGCTTTTCAAAGCAGTCGCCACGTCAACGTGAAAGTACGGCCTGTTAATCCCAAAAACCGGCACCAACCTCTTTCCCTCAGCGCCCCTCGCCAACGCACCAGCGCTAACACTGCTCGCAGTCGGTACCGCCGAGATATCCTCCCCATTAGCATTACCCTTCTCCAGATCACCACTAGTAGGATCGCCCTCACCCTGAGGCCTCTTCTCGTCCGTGCTGTTCGAACCACTTGTGCCCACTGGCACCGCCTCAATATCACTAGCCGAAACACTAGGCCCAATCGCAATCAACGGGCCCTGATCCACCTCCTGAACATCACCCTTGTAGTTTTCTCTCTGCACCTTTGCCGTCCGCGATGAGTCGACACCGAACCCAGAAGCCACGAGGGCGCGCTTGGTCCATCGGTTAGACACGCCAGCGAAATGCCACTCAACCTTATCCGGGTGTGCGTAGCGGTCGAACTGGTTGCGCAGGTCTTGCAGCGCTTGGGCGGCAGTCACGTCGATGCAGTTGACGGCGGAGAAGTCGAGGATGATGGCGCGCAGGGTCGGGCGCGCGACGAGCTCGTCGGTTAGGAAGGCTTGACCGCGGCGCGGGCCGGGGTCGTTCCATGGTCGATCCTGTTAAAAACAAAATCATTTGTCAGTTCTCATGTCTAGCGAGAGGAAGGGGTATGTAATCCACGTACACCGAGCTTCTCGAACTGGTTCAACTCCGTTCGCCGAGTGTGTTTGAAGACGTGGATAGTCAGGTTGTCGAGGTGTTTCGCCGAGTTGACGTAGTTCAGGCCCTCGCCGAAGCGGTACACGAAGATACCAGGCCAGGGAGTCGAGATTTGCAGCTCCGGGTTGGAGAGGTCGTCTCTGTCAAGAGATAAGAAGACGGTGTGGTTCTCCGACTTCTGCAACAGACTCTGCGTGAGCCCAAAGTCCTTGCCACCGCGCACCAACTCGCGGGGTGCCGTGTAGATCTCGGTTTGGCCGAGGAACCTGCCGGGGCTCTTGGCGATGCGCCACAGCAGAACGGCACCGGATGCCGCGACGGTCACGTAGATACCGTTCTCGATCGAGGTAAAAATGGAAACGAACACTCCGGCAAAGAAGATGACCACCTCGAGCGGCGAGGCCAGCCAGAACTTGTACACTTCCCTCGGAGGAGTGATCAGGTCGCCGACGGCGTGGATGATCATGGCGGCGAGAGCGCTGTTGGGGATATAGAAGAAGACGGAGGTGAGAGCATATAGGGCGAGCAGGACGAGGACGGCTGTAAAGATGCCGGCGAGAGGGGTGCGGACACCGGCTTTGGCCTTGATGGCCGTTCTCGAGAATGAGCCGGTCGCGGGATAGCCGCCGAGGAAAGGACCGAGGAGGTTGGTGAAGCCTATGGCGACGAGTTCCTGGGATGGGTTGATGATGTAGTTGTTGACGCGACCAAACGACTTTGAGATGGCAATGTGTTCGATCAGCAGAACGAGAATAGTGGTCGGGATGTCGCCACTGATGGCAGAGAGCATTTCGTTATCGAGACGGGGAGCTCCTTTGTGTTGAAAGACTGTTGTAACCCGGTTCGTAAGTTACGGTTACAAAAGGGGGGTGTCGAGTTGGAAAAGGCGGTGCAAACTTACCACTTGGAACGTGTCCAAGGATGTTGAAATGGGCCTTTTTCGAATCCTTGACGTGCCGGTTGACCAGCCAGCTGACCAGAATGTAGAGAATGATAATAAAGACCATGCGAAGCGTGGAAACGAAAAACCAAGCCCTCTGCTGACGGGGGTACTTCTTCCCCATTTGGGTGCAAAACCAACGGATAAAGTACAGCCCAAATAGCGCGCTCAAGCCCATGGCGGCATCCAAATGTGTGTTGGGAAGCCCCTTTAGCGTGTTGATAACGATTTTGTAGGTCTCTTCGCGGGTGTTGATGTTGGGAATGCCCATGAGGGTGGATACCTGTCCCGAGGCAATCGATATTGCTGACCCAGTCATGAAAGCCGAGATGGCCACGATGGGGATAAATTCGACGATGAACCCAAATCGAATGAGACCAAGGAAGAGAAGCACCGCTCCACATATAAAGGCCAGTGTTCGTGCGATATCGCCGGCGACAAAGTCGGGATGATCCTTTTGGACGTTTGCGATAATGTTTCCAACAATGGTGGACCTGTGGTGGTGTTGTGTCAGCAAGACTTTTCATACCAGTCGTACTATGGGAGCCATACATTACAGCGACTGCACCTATTGTGATATCCTTGGACGTAGCAAAAGCCCAGCTGCGTGAATCACGGTTAGCAGTCATTTATGTAGAAATCCTGGGGAAAACTCACTATAACAGGAAACCGACGAAAGAAGTGTAAAGGCCAAATTCAGGGTCAAGATTGGCGAGTTTTGCATAAGCCATACCTTGCTGTTACTCTCGCATTTTATCAGCGTCTCTTCAAAAGCCGAGTGTCCTAGGACACCACGGAATTGTTGTACTGACCGGCACCACGACGAAGCCAACTGTGACTCCCGCAATGAAGTCACCCAAGAGCCATGTCAAGTTGTAGTGGAAGATCCAGTTGACAAACGGAAACAGTTCCCTGAGGTAGTTGAGTGTGCCCTGAACTGTCGGGCGGATCTCGTTGAGGAAGTCCTGGGTGGTTGGTTCCGACTCAACAAAGGAGCCGTCGTCGTAGTACGCTGTGTCATCGAGTTTTTCGTCGGCAGGAATTCCGAGGAACTTCTTGATGCGGTCGCCCGCTGTGCTTGTTGAAGCCATCTGAGTGTCAATGGAGGGTCACGGACTGTCCAACCGGTCGGGTATGACAATCGAAGTAAAATCGTAGCTGAGCCAGGAGTGCAAGAGCAATTAAGCTGAAACCTTGCAAACAAGAAGGACAGTTTATATATGAACAATGATGTGGTAGCTTCCGTTACCTTTCCGAATTGGCGAGAATTATTGACATTGCCGAACATCGGGTGCCTTCTCGTTTCTGGACCAGACTGCAGAGTTGTGGGGAGGCATCGAGCGTGTTGTCCCCCTTTTTTTTCTTTTTTCTCTCTCCCAATCCTCTACTAACTGGCACTATAGCTGGATCCCAGATCCTCCATTCGGTAGATGTAGCACATACGCAGTGAGATTCGGATGCTACAGCATCGAGATATGTATCCCTGCCATGTGGTGCTAGTCGTTCAGTCCCTACACATGGCTTTTGGGCCCTTGATCATTGGTGTCATCCCGGGCTGCAAGTCCATACATCCATGCATCCCACCCCCATCTCATCCCATCCCATTCATTTCCCTCTTGCATGCAGTTGCAGAGCCGAGACCTAAATCGGAAGTTTGCTCTGTCCGTGGCATGTTAAACAAATGGATATCCTTTGATGGATTGGGGGTATCTTGCTCCGGGTTCGGAAATATCTATTTGGCCCAGTGCTGGGCAACAATAACCAAGAGGCTACAAGTCGGCGCCAATTCGCACGCCGAGTTGACGGGATCTCGCATCATCAAGCCAAGGCGTCATTTTGCTGGCAAAGAGGCTGGAACTTGATAGTTCGAGGAGCCAGCGTACACAATGGGGGACCCCTTTTCTCGGTTTCCAGAAACATGGACAGACAACAAAGTACCGAATATTCAGCCGCAACATCTCATCATCCTCCATTTTGACATCACTGGCAAAGAGTGTCTTGCCTGCATGGCTTTTGGACTGGAACGTCATCCTCAAGCGAGGATGCATGTCTGTGCCGCCGCCGTGCGCTGTTTCTGTTCCCTGTCATTGCTTGCCATGTCTCTTTTGCATGCATATGTATTTTGTTCTTCGTGGTTGCGTTGCAGGGTGCTTCGCTTGTGGATGCTGGTCTTTGTCTTCCCTCAGGTTTGGGGGTTGTCGTTGGGAGTTGTCGTTCCCAGAGTTTCCCCTCACCCGCAGAAAGCTGTGTCTTCCTTGGCTGCACTGTGAACGGACAGCACTGCAGAAGCCTCAGCGTCAGAAGGAGGCTAGCGGGCTTGGCCTCGGCCTATAAGAGGGTCCAGCCCGCCCACCTTTAACATGACGACATCTCAGGGGTTTCATGGCGCAATGCTCTCAACTCTCTGCCACCAAATCCCAACCGCAGCATTTCTGACACTCTGACTTCTTCAGTGTCTTCTCAAGCTCTCCAGAAAGCCGGACAAACAAAGAAACGAGCCCTACAGTAGTAGGACACTGAGGCGACCTTCTAACCCCCCACTCCGACGGGTTGCCTCCTCGCAAGAAAAGAGATGCAAGACACGGATGGAGCCTTTCAGCTTCGCAGCTTCACATGTAGACGGGCCCAGACCACAGTATGAAGCAACAGGAACCACGAGTCTACGCAGCCCACGTCTAGACTTAGAGGGTGGACATCTTGATGTATGCAAGCTACCTGCAATCGCATCGCATGATCAACGGGATTCCCGAATTCAAACATCCATCGAGACGAGACGGGTAACCATCGCTGGGCTCAACGAAGGCGCGGAACAAGTATAAACAAAGACGAAAGAACAGTCGGTGAATTTGACGTCAAGATGTACGCCTACTAGGTACATCTGAAGGGTCGACAGCGGCACTGTCTCGGACGATGGTGTGGACAGTACTTGACGAGGGCAAGAAGCACACTGCTGCTCGCAGCCTTACACCAATGTCTGTCTGGATTCCCATCTCGATCACACGAGCAATGACCAAATGCGGAAGCACATTGTCAGCCGCGATATGGGCCTGGTATCTCACTCAAGGGGCAATAGCAGCAGTGGCGAGCATGGAGATGCGCTGAATGAAAGAAGAAAGAGGGAAAGGGGAGGGGAACCAGACCGACGATATCACGCCTTATCCCGAACGACATCATGACAGTCGGTGGCTTGACTACATGTCGACCAGAAGATGAAGTCCTTGTTCATCATGACACTCCTCGGAGATTCCAATTTCACTGACAGCGAAGTTAAGCCGAACCTGTTTCCCTGGCCCAGCACGGGCTGAACTGCTAATCTCTATCCAACATCGTGGTACCGTGCATTTCGTGCATGAAGCTATGAGGAAGATCACGCCAAACCAGCAACCTTTCCAACTTGTTCAGGCGAGCCCCTGAATTTCATTACCACACAGTTACTCCCTTGAGACAGGGGATGCTGTGGGGGTGGCTCTGTGTGAGCTGGTGGGTGCGAATGTGAGGCAGCTAGCCCATGAAAAATGGACGGTCCAGACAGTTGAATTCGCAATCTTTAGAGGATGCCGGTACGAGACACGACGTCAAGTGTCACTTCGGAGCGGCAACGCACGTTGCAAGATGATGCGGTAGTACAATGCAATTTGTACCGGGTAGCTGGTGAAGTTGATGTGGAATTGCGGTTTGCATCCCCGAACTACCCATTACGCGGCAAAGTATTCTCAAGAACGCCAGTTACATCATTCGGTCACCCACAAATATCAATTGTCATTCGCGAACAATTCCACTCTCCAAGCTTTCCTCTACTTCTTTCCCCCCCTCTTTTTGAATACGACCCTCTCCAGCGACCACTCGACACACCGAAGTGTTCCTGTTGCTTCTTCGGCTTTCTGGACTACCACGGATACTCATCCTCAGCTATACTGCTCCGGCGGTTCTGTGATGGCTCCTTTTTACTCTTGCAAGCCCGACCCGGCGGCCATTACATCATCAAAGTTACTCTCGATGCCCCTACAATGAACGTTCCAGGTATCGTTTCAAAACACCCAGACTGGTCCCTGATATACATATGGACACTGGAGTACTTCTGGAACCTCACACACCATGATTCCCTTTTTTCTCTTTTTTTTTTCTCTTTTCTCTTTGTTTTTTTCCCTTGTTTTCCTTTTCCTTTCTTCTTTCTTTTCTTTTTCTTTTCTTTTTCTTTTCTTTTTTCTCTTGGGGGCGATAGGCTGCGCCGCGAAGGTCCGGGAAGAGCATGGTGAAGAATTTACTGAGGGAATAAGGGAACCCCAGAGGCGGTCTCGTTCATTTCGTCTTTGGTCGTCATTGTGGACTTGGGGTATATAGGTAAGTGGATGTGCTGGCTACTCATATCCAGCTCGTCCAGTTCGTCTACGTGATAAATGTCTCGAAGCCAACCAGTATGTACATAGCATTTGTCCTCCGCCCGTCAATTGCTTCCCATGGCAAAGGCGCCAACATCAGGTTGGCTGCGTAAGGTGGTGTGAATATCGAAGCTCCAGTACCGCATCGCTAACTGACTTGATCATATACTTCTATGTATCATATTCGCTATGGATGATGATGGTCACTTATCAGATGGCCCTCATTAGGTTGGTGTACATAAATCACGATAAGCCCAAATAGCAGAGAGGGGCAACCGCTGCATACAAGTCAATGGATTGACAAAGAATGCTACCTCTAAGGCCACTTCTACCAATCACAACGTCGCCGATGACGGACAAGGCTGTTGATGATTACGGCAGCACCAACCAGACGGGTACCCTCTGAGATATTGGATGGAATGCTTGATGAGAGAAACTGGCAATATTTATTCAAACTGGAGGTAAGCACATTGGGAATTAAGACTGGAATTTGCAACAAAAAGTCTTGTTGGCGATGAACATCAAAGAAGGCCACTTGCTTTATTTTCCCAGCTAGGTAGGACTGGTTGGGCAGCCATAGTATCATCATTCTCTTAAAATCAAGGCATTTAGCGTAAGTTAGTCGACCATGTCAGCAGGCCATCTGCCTTCTGTAACAACAACCGCCATTAACACCAGCAACTCCAACCATACCTACCTAACCAGCGTTCAGGTTATCTCTAAGCATACAAACGGATCTTAGAGTCCATGAATTTCGCCAACTATTCAACTCGGAGGTTTCACGTCGAACAGAACTCCAAAAGAATGGGGCGCCCGGAGCTCAATAGCCGACAAGAGGTCTCCGCTCCGTCTCCGTTCCCCGCATGCGGAGGTTGCGACCGCCCGCGGTCGGCCCCGGTCCCGTTCGGCCCACAGTATGCGGAGTTGCCCCTGCCGTGTGGAGTGGCCTTTGCGGGGCGGGGACTTATCTTATACTGTACTTGTAACCGAGACCGCTGATCCCTATGGAGCACCTCGAAACTCGAAAACCCAAAGCTGCATGCATGCAGTCAAACACTGGAAATCACGGTCACACTAGAGTTCTGTGGTGTAGGTCCTCTTCACTTTCGCCATGGTGTTATCTTGGAGTCTGGACCTCGAACCCAGGCTCTCCAACACCACCACCAACAACAACAACAACAACACCAACAACAAGGAGAGAAGGAGAGAAGATGAGCCATGGAGGTAACGAACTCCATCACCAAACTGTTCTTTATCTGATCTTGACCCAATGTACACTAGTATCACATTTATCGGCGGCCAGCGTATCGCACTACCAGACCATGTCGGGTTAGCTCAAGCTGGGATCTATCACTGCATGCAACGATAACATAACCGAAACGGGCAGGCAACAGCCACCCCGCGATTGCTCTCTGATAGCGTTTGCTTGATATCAGCACCTCTACGCAGCGCTTCCAGAAGGGTGTCTTTTCTGCTTACAAGTCCATCTTATAAACCCCTACTTCTCACGATAGACGTTCACGCGGGGTTGCTGATCGTTGGCGAGCTCGCTTGCAGCTTCAGTGGATTTCCAGAGAGGCTCAAGCCAATGGATGGCGCGATCCGTGGCATGGGTGGTTGTAAGTTGTAGTGCGCTAACAATCTTCCGATATAGCTTGGTGGTAGGCTGTTAAGGTCATCGCAACCCGTCTTTGAGGGTCATTGGTCACCCCCCCCGCGGGCCTTTGTGCCACCGTCCCATTCGTCACCCCTTATACAACGCAAACGGCAACCCTATCATGGTCTGTAGGTAATGAGATTGTCAGAATAAGATCAGTCATCCTTCTTTGCGCTAATACACGCGAGATCGTTGGTTGTCCCAGCTGAGTGGATGGTACCCGTGTAAGTGCCGCGACTGCGAGTGCAGATCGCCAGTGATAAGGCGAGTTTTTGGACTTCCACTTCGGATCAGCGTTTCCTTGATAAGAGAAAAGCTACAGGGTAAACCGTACGACCCTCCCCCCATTCACGGACATATTTTCCGGAAACATTATGTATGTCGTGTGTCCGTCGAAACTTTGTTTTGGGGAGCTGTCCCACCAGTCTTCAACCTCTCTTCACATTTCCTTGTTCAAAGTGCCGTGCTTTGCCCCTTGGGAAATGCAACTCTGGGAGTTCACAAGCCCTGTGGATTGACCTCATCTTTCAAATCCTACACTGACAATCATCACATCATCATTTCTCTACCTCTTTCCCATCTTCTCCTCCGGCTGGGCGTGAAAACAGTATCCGAAGCACAACCCATTCTCGCCTTATACCGACACGAGACGACCACGACTACAACAAGAGGCCAAAACCCCAGACCCAAAATGTCGATCTCCCAAAAAGGGAGCGCTACCATTCTCGAAGACCATGAAACCGCCATCCCCTCCAAAGATGACGGCGGCGACTTCCGCGCCATCGACCCTCACACGGGCGTCAAGCGCGGTCTAAAGACTCGACACTTATCCATGATGGCCCTGGCCGGCATCATCGGCCCCGGTCTTCTCGTCGGATCCGGTGGTGCTCTGCATTCCGGTGGCCCTGCGTCGCTGCTCATCGGTTTTGGAGTCATTGGCCTCATTGCCTTTTCCATCATGCAGAGTCTGGGCGAGCTGACGACGCTGTACCCCAGCGGAGGCGCATTTACGGATCTAGGGGACAGGTTTATTGATAAGGCATTTGGGGTGGCGGTAGGGTGGAATTATCTTATTAGTCGGTTTTTTTTTTTTTTTTTTTTTTTTTTTTTTTTTTTTTTTTTTTTTTTTTCCCCTTGACCCTCCTTTGCAAGTTGTTGACTTTTGCTGACTTTGGTGTGGTATAGTTTGGGTTTGTGTCCTGGCGAACGAGTATAATGTGATTTCGAGCGTCATGGTGGATTGGAGCGATAAGGTCCCGCTTTGGGGGTACTTCTTGATATTTTGGGTTAGTTGTTTATTTCGGTCAAGCAGGCGTACATTGAGGAGACCGAGTATAAGGGGGTTGCTAACATGGCTGACAGTTTGCGTTCTTGGGCTTTCAACTCCTCGGTGTCGAGACGTTCGGTGAAGCCGAGTTCTGGCTGGCGCTTGTGAAGCTTATGGGACTGGTGGCCTACTTCATCTTTAGCATTGTGTCAGTTTCGCGACTCTCCAACATGTCTGTGGACTTTGGACTGACCCCAGATTAGTTATGTTTCCGGAGGCGTCAAAGGCGCCGACGCTATCGGCTTCAAGTACTGGCACGACCCCGGCCCCTTCGCAGACGGCTTCCGCGGCGTCGCCTCCGTCTTTGTCTTTTGCTCGACCTTCTACGCGGGCGTCGAATCCGTTGCCGTAGCCGCGACCGAAACCAAAAACCCGGGTGTTGCCGTTCCGCACTCCATCCGCCAAGTATTCATCCGCATCGTCGTCGTCTACATGGGCTGCGCCTTCTTCTTCGGTCTGACCTGCCCCTCGAACGCCCCCGATCTCTCCGGCGGGGGCAGCCATGCCCTCAAGTCGCCCATGACCATCGCTCTCCACAACGCCGGCTGGGCAAATGGCACCCACCTGATCAACGCCTTCATCTTCGTCACCTGCTTGAGCGCCGTCAACAGCTCGATTTACATTGGCAGCCGCACCCTCTTGTACATGGCGCAGGACGGAAAGGCGCCTAAGTTCCTCGGCTGGACGGATCGTCGTGGCGTTCCTGTTTACGCCATCCTCTTCACCAATGCATGCGGAGCCCTCTCCATGATGAACGTCAGCACGGGCGCAAGCAAGGCGTACGGGTACATTATCAACCTGAGTGGTGTATCGACCTTTTTGGTCTGGGGCGCCATCAGTCTGATTCACATCCGCTTCCGCGCCGCGTGGAAGGTGCAGGGACACAGCCCCGACGAGCTGCCGTATAAGTCCTTGTGGTACCCGTGGAACGCCTACTTTGGCCTGATTTCCAACGTCTTTTTGGCTTTTGTCCAGGGCTGGTCGACGCTGGCTCCGTTTGACGCGGGCAATTTTGTGGATGCTTACATCCTGTTGCCGTTGTTTCCTGTGATTTACTTTGTGTACAAGTTCACGTTCAAAACGCGGCTGTGGCGGCCGCATGAGGTCGATCTCCAGGCCGGTAGGCGGCGGGATCTTGATGAGGCTAAGGAGGTGGAGAGGGGGGCGGATGGGAGGCCATTGCCCTGGTGGACGAGGATTTTTGCCAGTCTATAACTTCCTATTGTGTATGTTAATGTCAGCAATGCCAAGTGTGAAAGGAGTATAGGACTCTGCAGAGATGATGATAGTACTTTATTTTTCTAACATTCCTTGGCCGTGCTTCTGGATGCGAGTTGCACCGCGAATGTTTTCAGTAGATATTTAGTAAGGAACTGCAGGTACAGGGCTGGGTCAGACCATCCACAATGTCCCAGCAAGGTCAGATTGAACTTACTGGGGCCGAGGTATCGTGCATCGCTTCATTGTGCTACTTGCTCGTGGAACAAGTTACTGCTAGTTGCAGCTTTGACAAGTGCTGCAAAACAGCCGTTGGCCTCTTGAATGGATTGCGTGACGTTAATCAAAATTTCAACCAATGTAGCTTTATTTGTATTGTTGGTGCTGATTGCTATATCTGCGCACTCCTGCTCCCTTCCTCCCCCCAGCAACATCCCCCCAAATTATCAACAACAAAAAGCCGCATTCAACGACCTAGTCATGTCC